>QNGE01000832.1:100816-113189 GCA_008508345.1 Paragonimus westermani
TAGTTGTGGCCGAGTTATTCAGGGAGTACTACTCGGTAGTCTACAACGTCGCATCCCCAAGCTGGCATCCTGTACTACCGCTGCAGAAGTTCAGACAACCACTCGTGACCGCTGAGTTTTCTGTGCTAGATGTTGAAGACCTTTTACTCAAGGTTAATTCATACAGTGCAATGGGTCCTGACATGATCCATCCCAGAATACTCAAGGAAGCAGCTGTTAGTCTGGCTGAACCTCTTTATAAGCTGTTCAAGCGAACACTCCAGACCAGCATCCTCCCTAGCGCATGAAAAGAGACGACGGTCACACCAATATTTAAAGTGGGTGACCGGCACTCTCCGGCTAGCTATCGGCCAATCAGCCTTACTAGCAGTCCGTGCAAAATAATGGAGCGCCTATTAAAGCGCGCCATATTCAATCACTTCTTATCAAATAATCTTTTCTCTTCCACCCAGCATGGCTTCCTTCCTAATCGGTCATGCATAACAGACATGCTTATTTTCATGGTTAGTCTGATGGACGCCAAAGACAGTGGCCTCATCTCAGATGCTATCTTCTTTGATTTCGTCAAGGCTTTTGACCGTGTCCCACACGGCCCCCTGAAACACAAACTGGAAGCCTATGATATTTAAGGAGAGTTTTTTCGCTGGATTGCCTCTTTTCTTGATAATAGAACGTTTAGAGTCAAGACCGGATCAGACCTTTCGTCTCCCTCTTTCATTTCTGCGGGAGTTCCCTAAGTGTCATTGCTAGGTCCTTTGCTATTCCTTATTTACAGCAACGATCTTCCGAACAATATTTCCAGAAACGTCCTCTTATATGCAGACGACCTAAAACTCTGAAATGCCACCGATCCCAGTGCACTACAAATTGATCTTGACGCGATCAAGCGCTGGTCGGACGATTGGAGTCTCCAACTAAATGACATTAAATGTGCTCACGTCACTCGGTGGGGATTCTGGCAATGTCTTCATGATTCATGGCGCATCTTGCACAGTAGATATAATGAAAATCGATCTGAACAAAGATCTGGGCATCTGGTTGTCGTCTAACTTGTCCTTCACGTATCACCATGAGACGGAGGCAAAAAAGGGATTTGCCACTCTTATGATGATTAGGCGCACTTTCCCCTGCATAGACAAGAAAGCTTTTCAAACGCTTTACGGGATTTATATAAGACCGCTCCTCGAGTATGCCAATCAGGTAGTGTATACCGGTCTGAAGAAAGACATATTAGCTGTTGAGCGTGTCCAACGCGCGGCTACCAGGATAGTGGCGGGCCTGAGTAATGTTACTTACGAGTCTCGACTTGAAATTCTTGACCTGTACCCACTTGAGTTTGGAAGACTCCGTGGTGATTTAATAATCACACACTTCTTTAGAGTAGGTCTCGTAAAACAGTTCTTCACTGTTGCGAATGGTGACGCCCGGCGAGGACATAATAGGGAGCTTTCCAAGCTTCGTCCTCGGACCTTTCTTAAGCAACAGTTCTTTTCTTACAGGGTTATTAACTATTGGAACAGCCTTCCTTCTGAGGTCGTCAGCAGCGCTTCTAAGGGTCGTTTTAAAGCTTTGCATGATTCTCATTTACCTAACATTGCATTATGCGAGTAATCTTACTTTGTTCTTGGTATTCACTGTAATCCTCAAGAGCGGTGCTACACCTTATTTTCAATGATCGCCCTTCAAATCAACAGACGCCCACTGACACTGATCAAGGGAAACGGACTGGATCCGAGAACCCTGGGCCGCTGCCTCGAACCTGTGTACCAATCGCAGAATCGCTGAATCCCCTGAGTCTGTGTAACTAACCCCATGTTGTTATTCTCACATCCCGCATCCAAATGTGCAAATTCAGCCCACCTACCCAAGCCAGTTATTTTCACTCACCCGTTGTTTTGTGTTCAATCGCCCCCTCCCCCAGCCCTGTGAATACGACCTTCCTGTGGGCGGCCGTGAGACTGAAACCAACTAACCAGTCTGCCCGAAGGCTGGGAACTTGGTCACAAACCAGACCGCTGCGCTCACACCTCGTCGGTTCGTCCTTGTCTGTCGGCCGTCTGTGCTTGCAGTTGTCATGCCTTTGGACTCTTGAGGCCGGTTTCGGCCATTCTAATTGTACCTTATCGCTCGAACGCAATTGAATTGATATTTGAACAAAGCAGTTAGAACATGAAAACTAGTAGATGCAAGCGTTTCTTATTGACTCATCAGTACCAAATTTACAGTACCACGGATAGTTTTTTTTAAAGCAAACGACTTGAGTTGTGGATAATCACTAAGAGGGTTAGGAATTGAAATACTACCGCAACAGTCAACCTGCGTTACAGTATTCTCGGCTGATTGGCTGTCGTCTCACCAATGGCATCAGGATAGTGCAGGTGTATGTTACACGTTGTAATTGCGTCCCTCGGGTTTAGGTACCCAAAATCTATGGCGCGTTGTGGTTTACACACTTTTTTCCTATAAATTTTGATTATCACAGGCGCCTAGCACAAGGCATCGTTCTTCTAATTAATACATCACTAGTTCAGTCATTATCAAAGGAGTTGCACATTTTAGTCATTGGCTTTGAACAGGTTCTGCTGGAGGGCTGTATCTGCGACTTTCTGTTATTGAATCTGTGAGTCAGAAGGGTCATCTACAGTGCTGGAAACAAACCCTTTCCTAAACGATCAAAATATCTTAGAAGTTATTCTGTCAACATGGGCACTATTACTACACATCAAAATTTGTACTCCTTCTTGTCTCATTTTCTTCTAGAGTCCTTTTACCTTCAGAAAAAGTGGCGAACGTTATCTCTTTTTGACAGACAGGTCAACAAGTCCAGGCAACTATGTCCACAAGTCTGCAACTCGTGTGTTTAGTCTAGGAGATCTGACTCTGAGATCTTAGCACTGAATTTTTCTCAAGTTAGCCGTAGATCCAAGGTTTTCACACGATTTCGGGCAGTGCCGTAGGTGAACGTTGCCAGGACGCCCGGTTGGGGATCGGCTCAAGTTTCCAAGCCAGTTGGTGTTTAATCGCTCGGGTCCCACTGGGTGATAGCTTGCGCTCAGTCCATCTGATCATAACGGTTAAAGTCTTTCATAAATAACCAGAGAAAATGGTGCCAATCACATTGACAGAAGTCCAGTAGACGGCAGTCCAGCTGTTGTCAAAGTTGCCTTCTATGGTGTTCACGTAGACCTTCTGAAACAGACCGAACGTGGTCGTCTTGTTACAGGAAGTCGACCGTGGGTAAGGTACCAACGGTGGTGAGGTGTATGAGATAAGTGTATTCCATGTTCTCTATACTGGAGTACTTCCTTTCAACATAGGAGGACGCATTAGGTCACGCGAGGATCATTCCGTCCCGCACTAATGTGGTTACAAATCTGTCCGTGAGCCGTGAGCCGCGGTTGACATCCCTCTTTTGAAGACGGCTGTGCTCTTTTGAACGATCACTTGGATTCCGACTATGGGTGCTGTACGTGTTTATTATTATTTTCGTTCGTCTGGTATTTGACATCAATACGAAGAAACTTCGAAAAGTGCTCATCAGCTTAGGCGGACGAGTAAACAGATCAAGTAAAGTCAGAAGAGAGACCAAAATGATCATTAGAAAGGAATAACAACAGATAAACAAATGTTGTGAATAAAGACTCGTGTGGTTGCCACAGGATTGCACCTCCATCATATCCATAAACTGACGAGCTCTAATGAGAGCGAAACTCGAGTCTAATGCTTCTTTTCGAAAGAGGCTGGCTGGAAAGTCTATCTGAATGCGAAGGCTGCGATCGAATGTGAGTGATGTTCAACTTTAAAAGAAACCAAATCCTCGACTACTCACCAGTATATCTATAAACCTCATAAATTAGCCCCCCTGGATATCTTCATCAGAGCAGAAAGAAGACATATATTGCGATATGTTAACATTTCATTTACTCTCATCAGTCGCAATCGTAAAACATACCAGTTATATACAACAAATATTTAACGACACACAGGGACTAGACACACATACGAGCACACCAGTTATTAAGTAATCATGACCATGGCAACCCGACCGGTTGTTTTAACCACTTCTGTGCACATAACGTCGGTTGGTAAGTTCGAATGAGAATCGCTTCGCAGAAGGCTAGTAACTTCGGATTTCGGTTGCGCAACAGTATCTTGAATGAGTTAACCGGGTCAACTTGATGACCTGTTGTCATGAGATGTTTTGCAATCGATGACGTTGGATTTCGAGTAGTCAATGCGTCAATTTGGGACTGGTGCGTCATCTGATGTTTCAACCACTTCGGGATGTGTTCCGCGACTCGCTGTGATAGTTGTCGGTCTGTTCTGCCTATGTAAACGTCACTGCAACTGCAAGTGAACTGGTACACAACATGGGAGACAGAACAGTTTGACAAACTACTTTTGCGTTTTCGGAGAACTGGTCCACTAGTGGTATGAAATAAGCGCAACTGCGCAGCCGCATACGTTCGAGCTAGGGCTGATTTTAATTTGTGCTTTATGTCATTGGATAGATGATCACCCTTGAATGGCAAGAATAGGCAAACATCCTTCTTTTGAACCGTCAGTACAGGCTCAGAGCTCTTCTTCACCGTATTATGTGCATCAATGAATTTGTCGGGGTATCCATTTGTTAGTAAAGTTCGCCTCAACAACTCCTGTTCTGTCTTCAGAGTGTCCGGAGTACAAATACGTTTGGCTCTCTGAAACAGTGTCTTAACTAAACCCCGTTTGTATGCAATAGGAGCAAAACTTGAAAACTGCATATATTGACCACCCCAAGTTGCTTTGCGGTGAACTGAGCGTTGTAACGTACCATCCGCGCGTCTAGTAATAAGTACATCCAAAAAAGGTAAACTATTGTTCGATTCCACTTCGTGAGATAAAGATAGGTTTGGGTGAATATTATTGAGAAAGTTAAAGAACAAGTCAAAATGAATAGCGTCAGTAAAAATTAAAATATCATCAACGTATCTTTTGTACAATAACGAATCGGCTATATAATCCGGGACTCGCCGCTCAATCATTCCTAAGAAGATATCTGCTAGTGTTGGGCCCAACGGACTACCCATGGCAACACCGTCTATCTGTTTGTATGCAAGTCCCTCAAAATCGAAACGAACATTTTCTGTGCATAACAAAATGAGATCTTTAAGGTATTCAAGTGGAACACCTATATCACAGTTCTGACTCGAGATAAAATCACATAAAAAATCAACTGTCTCACGAAGGGGAACATTTGTAAAAAGGGAATCAACATCCATGGAATACATTAATTGGGTACTCACCGAAGTGTTTTCTAGGATTTCAACTAATTCGAAAGAATCCTTTAAGCAATGTGGGGATAAGACTGTACGGATGGGATCCAAAATGTCCACTAGCCAGCGAGCCACTTTATGGTACGCGGAATTGTTCATGCATAAAATTAGATGTAGGGGTGTACCATCCTTGTGTGCTTTTGGAGCACCTCTCAATCGGGGTGTTTCCGTGCCGACTGGTTTCAGCTGTCTATACTGAGCTTCAGATATGTGTCCATGTAACAGCAATATCTGAAGTTGTCTCGCCACTTGCTTTTCCACCAATATGTTATTTTCGGCTGATTCAAACCTTTACAGTGACCTTCGAGAATTGAAAACCCGGTTATCTAAACGTTTATTCGAAGGTTATGAGTATTGTTCGGTCGTATTCTGGGAGGAAGTGAGACAAATCCCTTTGTTTTCGGAAAAGCAGAGTTTGCGCTGTATGTTTTGTGGTTATGATATCAGTCTGTTTATCACCATCAAGTCCAGGTATGAAAAATAACTCAGTTATCACCAACCAGTTGAGCCAAATTGATCGGCGAGTTGAAAACATTCAGTTCCGCTGGCCTCAATCCAGTTTGGTAAATTGCGCTATCCAACTACTTATTTACTGCGCTCCAGATGAAACTCGGTTATAAACAGAATTGTCTTCGAAGCTTAGATTATAATCGAACAGGGTCGCAGGTCCACACCTTGCGCCTTCTCTTCTAACGCTGCTGGCAAAGGATTAAAGAAGGAAGTGGCCGAGCTTTCTCGGAGGACTTCGAAAATTGACTTGACACCTTGTGATTGGTAACTACCAACAGTCATTAGGGAGACCGGGAGTCCACGTGACAGCGACAAAGGTTTCAGTCTTGTATCTGTCGTAATCAAGTCACCTACTGTTGTGTCGGTTCATAAAACTCACGGAAGGTTGTTTGTTTTTGAAGAGAACAAGCATGACCGTGTCATTTCCATGGGTGCATCGGTCACACTGTAACCCTACAGCCAGCCTTAGAGTGTATCCACTCCTGAAGCAACCAACAATCATGTTCTTGTAAGCCTGAGGGCTGCCTTCGATTCGGTTGCCCGTTTCATCTTCTGGAGCCGTTTACTTTGCACAGTAGTCCCAGAAGAGTGTGTGCATCGGTTATGGTCACCTTTACTCAGTAGGCATATAACGTGAAGGTCTCCGAGCGACTGCCTCTAAAAATCATCACTTCAAAGGGCGTTCGCCAGGGATACGTGATCCCTCCCTCCTCCAAAGTTATATGGACGGCGTTCTGTTAGCTGCGCATACGGAGTCCAAGGACCGTGATTATTCCAGCTTCCCCCCGGAGTTAATTTGACTAACATAAGGCAACTGGAGAAGATCGTCTTAGTTCGCCTTTCTGCCGGCGCCATACCAACCATTGTGAACAAGGTAGGTGAGAGGACTGATCTTTGTTGAGTGCATACTAAATTTCCAAAGTGCAACACATTTATTCAAGACTGAAGTGTTTCTATTCCTACGTCTTTATGATATATTCCCTTGGAGACTGTGGACCGTTTAACCTGCTTGGGCAATATCATCTTACCAGTTTGTAGTATCATAGAGGAGATATCAATGAAAACAGCAGAAGCACTTGTGGCCGTTGCCGAACGTAGTCATTTGCGGCCTCAAAGAGACAACCGATTATGGCGAATTTTGCTTTATGGTCTAGAAACGTGGTAATTTCACAACAGAGATGTGATCAGATTATCAGTACAACCAAAGCTGCCGTCCTCAGTTAACTCATGTCTGACTGGATGTTAACGTGTGCAAAACAGCCAGTTCCTACCACGTTAGGTACAGGATCTTCTTATCACATAAAATGTTGCAGTCTGAGATGATTTAGTTGTGTGTCTGAAGACGGCTGGACTCGAACTACTGCTTAGATTGAACGGATCATATTGCCCTCTAGTTTGCTTTTTCCAGGACACCAGTATAAGTTTGAAAATCAAGAAAAATAGAACACTCTGGACTGAAACAGAATGATACGGTTTGGTGACGTAGCTACATCATCAATAAACACAGTAAATCTTTCCGAGTTGTTGCCGTAGGCCCTATTGACCTCATGATAAAGCACACGACTTAAAATAGCATTCCATGTCTCAGTTATTGCTGTAAAACGTGTACGTTCGGAATGATCTTTTGTTATTCTGTACATTTATTTCGTCAGAAATGCAGATTTGTAGTATCTGTCGGTTGGTGAAACAATGATCTTGCCAACACATTCCGTCAGAGAAACGTCTTGTATTTACGTTGCTATGGATCAGACTTATTACTGAAGTGGAATGTGAAACAGAAACATACCGGACTACAGAAGGTCACGACTGTTAAGCCACTAAAGAAAAGTAATCCCCAGGTTTTCAAATAACTGTTTTTGTACTCACAATGTCTTGTTACTTAAAAATCTCATATCACAAGTGGAAAATTTAATTGGACAAGGACGGCCCTACGATTTTAGCACTTTTTTCCCAGTAGAAATTTAATTCTGCATACAATTAGGGTAATGAGCCAATGGTAACTTCAGTGACTAAGGTTGTTGGGTAGAAAATGGTAATACCACTGCTAGCTTTGGTGAATATTTAGTAGCTGTGGCAGCTCCAGTGGTTGGACGATTTTCAGCTTAGACACGGTGGTTGATTTGGGCATATTTTCATTGACTTGAAGCTCCTCATGGAATGTGCTGAGTGACATGCAGTAAATTTTCCTAAGGTTATCCACTTCTAATCTCTTGTTTGATGTAGTTACTTATGTGACTGAAAATCTGCGAAGTCCATCGCACAATAATTTCACGTATCGTCATCTTCGGGATACCAACTGCCGTATAGTGAGGTTCGGCAGTTTTTTTTCAGTCACTAACTGAATATAAAGTCAATGGGTAGACGGTGAACTGCATTTCTCCATAGCGACAGGTCAGAAACTTTCTCAACTTATTGCTCCGTCAGTATCATAAACGCAACACAATAACCGCCATCCGTGCACATAATACTTGTAGACATAAAAGTCAGGACAGTGGCAACTAAATACATTAGTTTTTGTAATCCGACATAAAGTGGTTGCATACAGGTTCAAATGCCGATACAGTGATTAAGCAAGCTAAAGCCATATCGGACTATCAGAAGAAGGCTGAAAGCCACTTAGAAGGGAGCATAATCTTCATTATCGGAAGTTGAGTTGCTCCTGTCAACGTTTTATCGAGCACCTTCTTATTTGTGTTCCACTCTTTAAAGGGCAATGTGGCACACTGTCTATAGTGGCCAAGAGATGAAGTTGGCAGCATTAAAATCCAAGAATCTAATTATATTATCAACTGAGGTTACGAATAAAACAAACTGGTGTAAAGGTTGATTCTATTTCCTACGCAAACGTCTCCCAATGGTACGTGACAATTTTGTTGAGGCCACACACCGAACACTAACTGAATGAACATCAACCTGCTTACTTCACAATTTGATATTTACGTTTTCCATTTTTGAAAAGAATTGGTCCCGTACATAGGTAATGTTTGACATTGTTTATAGTCTACATTGAAACTACAGCCCAAAGGTTTCCGCCCTGTATGTATATTGTGTATAGGAATTTATCAGACCGTTCCGTTTTGCGTTTACTATTTTGAGGGGTAAGTGAACACTCGCGATCAGGAAAAGTCGATCCGGATGAACGTACTTCTAAACTACTCAGTATTAGTATCACTCATTCACTTCAAGTTCGTATTCAGGTTATGTTGACCCACGTAGACTTGACTGTGTCTCGAAAGCCAAGGTATGCACTCCGCTAGGATCACATGAGTTAGGTGCAAAGCGGAAAATCAACGGCCATCAGTATAACAAGCAAACAAACTCTCGTAGGCTAATGAAACCTGAATCTATGAATTAATTACACAAACCGCCCGACATCAATAGACAGAAAAAGACCTGCACGGATTCACTGTGCATTTCTAGAGAAAGTTAATCATAGACGATGCACATAAGCCGTGTGTCCTGGACTGCACTTACAGTCCTTTTCATTATACACACTAGGCTCATGTGGAACACAGTAACTTCTATGCATCTGATCAATGGAAAGGCAGCAGATAACCTTGCGTTAGACTGTATATTGATTCTTTTACTGGTAGTTTGCTTGCCGGAACAAGAATGCATCTAACAGGCTATTTGTTTATAATTACCGGTGAGTGAACTGACTTGTGTGATATGGGTGAACTTGTTTTTAGTACGTAGCAGCTGCACTGTACTGTTAGCTTAGAATTTCACGTATTGTGTGAGAGCGATGTGCACCCGATAACGGAAATAAACACGCATTTTCACCCACGTTTTACCCACCGTACTATTCAACACACTGATGCCGGTCCAATACTGAAGGTCCTACTATCTAACCCTACTGATCATGCTGTGCGTGGTTTTCTGATTTGAACTGGCGTATGAACCACGAAGCCATATTTTGTGTAGATAAAGTGGGACTGCAGTCGTTAACCTTAAGACAGTAGACTATTAGATGGAAGTTGTAGTTCAACAGTCTAGCTCTGATAATTATCTCACCGGACCTTCTTAGCTGGCAATCATCAAACCAAGATACGTGTGATAGGCGCATTTTCACTTGTGCACACTAGCGTTTTTGTGCACCCTCGAGGTATCTGAAATGCAGTTTGAACTACTCGCTGCATAGTAAGTAGGTAACGTTGGTTGTTGAAAGCTATCAATGGCTGACACATGTTGTAAGGGATTAAAGCGGGAACTGAAAGGATCCATTTATGGTGAGCATATAACTGAAACACTAGTTTTTCGTTTTACAATTCGAGTCCACCAGAAAACCTATTCGAGTTAAATGTCATTTGGGAAACATGAAGAATGGACAGGTAAATAGTGACTGTATTTGTCAAGTCGACGATACATTCATTCTTTGTCAGATGACGAACGAACGCATTGATATATTTTTCTGCTTATGTTACCTTTCGGAGTTGAGTGATCCAGTCTGATTTCACTTTGTCCGTTTCTAACCGCTTGAAACTTCCTCGACCATGCTCACAAATTGCTTGTGTATAAATGAAGCAAGTGTGTAGCTTTTTTCTTTAAATTCTTATCACAGTTCACCGTGGACTGTTTTCACATGTGCCGTTGACTCCATTATGTGTTGAAATGACGCGAGTTCGGTCTATACAGCCATCTGAATGTCACATTCGGTGGTTTTTTTTAGTTTTTGCCACGTTCAAACAAAAGAATGCTACACAAAAGATGCGGCTAGGTGACAAATGTTTGGTTTTCCGGTAGACTCCTTGATAGAGGGTACGGACTCCGTGCATGGCTTGTTCTTGACGAACTGGTTCTTCTCATAAGGATTGGACGTTGTAGAGCAAGAGGTTTTGCTGCGCAAAAGATCATCTGTTGGGCTAAGGTCATCATATGACACAGGTGTACATGTTTTCGAAAGGGTTCTAGTGACAGGATGAAATGAGCCAGCTAATGAAGGCATCGGATTTGAGTACCCATTTGCAAAAGTTTTTATCGGCTTTTCATTGACTTGAGATATGCTGTGATTTGCCTGATTAACTTGAGGTATAAGATGACTTATGTGGACTGATTCCAAGAACGTTGGCTGCCGTTGTGGGTGATTAATCATGACAGGTGGATAGTGCGACGTAAACGGCATGTGCAAGTGTTCAGCCGTGTATCTCGTTGCTCGTGGAGAATTTTCCGTGGAATTGCTCGAGTGAAACACATGACAAGCGGTCAATTCCGTGTATCCTGGACCCAAAGTTGTATTCCATTGGGGAGCTAAATCAACATAAGAGGAACTGTAGTTCGGTGTATTCATAAGAATCATTGTGTGCAAGCAACAACCTCAGGTTGAGAGATTTCAGCAATCAGATAGTGAAAACTCAGATTCCAAACAACGCGACTAATATTTTTCCTGAGCTATTTGAAGGAATGGTGTTCATTTTCACAACAGAGGCCATGGCTCTCTTTAAGTGACGATAAAATGTAACAACGAATATTGAACCACATGTAACAGCAAGTAAACAAAAGTAAGCCAGTTGAGGAGCATTGTCCATCTGTTTCTGGTTAGCAGATGAATAGACATTGTTGAAATAAGGCAACCGGATCTATGCGGTCACGTGATGAGTCGATGAATTTAACTTGCGACGACTCTCGATCGTAGCACCAAGTTTGGTATGATTTCAACAGCCCTCTCAGACCTTCTGTGTTTATTGTGGTCACCACAAAAAAAAACGTACCACATACCTAATTTTTGAGTCATATGCTCGACCAAAACAAACAGACAAGCACAAATCATAGTGGTTTTAAGTTTTCATGGGGCAACCTGCGTGGGCCGTACAACATCAGGTCCACTTGAGAATGTCCAAGTGCATAGAACTTAGTGGCCAAATCATGGACTGATAAGACAAAACTTTCACAACAGGTTTTCTATTTTTCCCGGAGCTCACCATCTGTTTTCGTTCTCGGGATCGTTCAAAACCATCAGATGGAATTGTGGAATTCTCTCGCAAAACGTCCAAAATCACGTGTCGACAACTACGTGAGAGATCACAATCTGCTTGTTGATTTCCGCACTATACTGACAGTGAACATCTATTACGACTTCGAGGTTACGATGCACGCCCTTCGAGAAATTGGCCAGACAGTGTGCACCTAGTCTGTAGTGTGTGTGACTCTGACCAAACATTCATGTCGTATTCAACAATTTTTACCATAATAATGTAGCTGCAACTGAATAGTTGCGTGGTTTTTGTTCACTGGTGAGTTATTCGTTGCGTCCTACTTTCCGGGCATTGTTGTCATCAGTTCATGAATTCATGAAGTTACTAAACACTTTAAACATCTAGGGAAGTAAAATTTCATTAAGGATATACTCACACGTGTCAGAAAGTTGTACAAGCAATGTAACAGGCAGGTGATTTGTTGGTGGCGTACTAGTGTATATACTTCGCGCCGTCTCCACACACGATTCCCCGGGATCTATTCCACCAGGCTTACTCTAAACAAGATGTGAGTGGAACGACAAGCATTGCATCCTGAATCGCTCGTGCTGACTCTTTTGTACTGTAGTCCGTTCA
>QNGE01000832.1:125330-218906 GCA_008508345.1 Paragonimus westermani
GCCCTCGCGACTCACAGAGTCGGTGGTTGGAGACTCTAGGTGAGATGGCGGCTAATCGAGCTCAGTGGCGTGAATGCTGTCGTTGTTTGTCCGAGTTGTCTGTGAAGTGAGTGCATTTAATGACGCGGGGTAGTGAGAGCCGAAAGGAAGCTGACTTGTTGATGACGCCTTACTCTCACTTGCAGCTCGGTTGTTTGTTTGCAAGGTGTAGGCAGCTTGATGTTGAATGTTTGAGTCTGGACGTAGTCATTTTCAGTAGTTAGGTCCCTTTCCGTCCCCTTCTTCTTTCCTTCTCTTTTTCTATATAGGGTTTGCTTTTTCTCTATGGTTGTGTGGCGGTTAAGCATTAGTGTGAACCACTGATGTATTGCTGTCTATGATGATGATTGGATTGTGTGGAATCTCCCGGTCATCTCTACCCAAAATCAGACCAGCGTATCATAAAATTTTTATTAATATTATGGTATTAAAGTACCAGAGTGATTGTGTTTTTGAAGGGACTGCTATGACATCGAGATGGATGGATCGTGAACAACCTACCCTGCCAGCGTGCGACATAGACGTTTCAAGCTTGTCAAAAATGTATCGACAGCCCTGTCACATTTTCTGTTGTGATGGTCCTCAAGTGGGAATGGTGTACTTTTCACTTGGTGTCGCTTTATCCCAATCTTATCGCATGAAAGCTTAAATTCAGTAACCTGAACGCAAGTCGGTTAGTACGAATTGTTTTGTTTGGTGTGGTTCGTCAGAATTGTCCGATATCAAAAAGAGAATATGGTCCGTGTTACTTCGTTTAAACTCCGATCTTCTTTGTACATATGGATCAACTGCATTCCTACTTCCTCATCAAAGTGGCTTACTATGTCGAAGGTTCCACGCGGTCAGAATTACTTCGTCGTTAGGGTTTTTGTGTTCAAGTAAGTTGTAAAATTCATGAGGGTGATTCTTAGGCACGAACAGTTCTGCAGCTTTGCTGATAGTTGACTAACTTACGAAACCTTGACCTTGCAGTTCATTTTAACTAGCGACTGTCTAAGTACAAAAGTACATATTTAATGTCCATTATCTGTAGGTGCAAGCTAATTGTGGTTTCAGCGATTTGCAAGAAAGCGACCCTAACACTAGATTAGCTGGTTTCCGGCACTGGAAAAAAGCCTTTTACGGTGTGACCACTGATGCTCACATAGCGCTTGAACGAATTGTTGATATATAAGCTATATATGATAAATATTCTGGCAACCGTCAAAGATGGTTCGAACTCTCTCTTCTCATTTTCACTTCTCTGCTGTATACATTAAGCATTTCTACCACAGCCGGCTTACTACAACCCATGCCTATTTGATAACTCATTCAAACAAATGGGTGGGCGGGTGAAAGATTTAATTTGCAAAAGTTTCGTGCCGTACGGGCACTCGCGTCCCCTACGTCCTGTCCTCTCTCAGCTGAAACGGTGCCGGCTTTTCCTAGGTTGTGCTTGGTTCGATTATCCACCGGTGTCACACGAGCTTGTTTTCCCAACAACAGGAGCAGGCAGTCAGTGGATCAGTGCATCAGCAACTGCCATTTCCACGCTGAGTCCGGTTTGAGAGGTATTCTGTCTGGCAAACATGGATAGCAACCATAACCATCAAGAAGTATGGTATCGTTTGAAGTGGGGTCACATTGGCGCCTGGTGATCAGTCGGGTTGTCGGGGTCATTCACCAGGGCTTCAATTTAAGTGATTCACTATGATTTCGCGGAGCTACTCCCAAACCAAATACAGAACTGCATTTTCTCTGTTTTCAGAAGCGTCCAGTGGCCAGACTTGACTTCAACTACTTCGGTGACGACAAAGGAGTCTACCAGGTAGTTCTGTAGGTCCCAGTCTTCGAATGGTTGCGGCTAAGGCACTTTCATCTCTGACTGATTCGCACTGTTACATCCAGAAGATACTGTCATCAAGAATAGTCTACCAGAGAAACTGGCGTTCACTCTGTGCGAATTCATCTGTATGCAGTAGCCATTTTCTCCCTAACTACTCAATCAGGCCTTTACAGGTCTTCGTGCCTGTCCACCATTTTCTGTTCGCAGGAAGAATGGTGAGTTTAGCTCTATCTTCCACGATTAGTGTAAATGCAGACAACTTGTTAGTCATAAAGCTCATGAGAAGTTTAATGTCTCGAGTTAACAAATCACTGTGATAATGTTTTCATGGCAAAATGTGTAATGTACCTGTAGAGCGCGACAGCTTTTTGCCCGATTAAACGTCGTTCCATGGTTCAGTTGTTTGAAGCTGTTTACATCGGGAAATGCCAGACATTTATGTTGTGGTCAGTTTGACCACCTGCTCTACTAGGAAAACCAACAAGATGTCTGAGAAAATGGGCTTCAAAGCACAGAAAAACATTAATGTTTCAATGAAAGCCGTGATTTCCCATTACATATACATAACCACAGAGGGTGTCTGGTCAAAAGTATTCATATAAAACGATGTGGGAAATCTTTCAGGTAACACTGATCTGAGCAATATCTTTAGTTGGATAGAGCATTCAATCGATTTTTCTATATTTTAAGGCAGGAAACATTGGGATTGTGAGATAGTACACATTAAAGATTGTAGTGTGAATATCTTCGGTTAAAAATTCCGATGGATCAAAAAATCAAGCGGAATGAACTCACATCGCACCGATTTACACACCGTGAGCCGTTTATTTCTGGTTTATAACTGTTCTCTAAAATAGGGGCAACATAGAACAAAAAATGATGTCTGCACTGATGATAGATAAAGACCATCTGTTAGTTTATCCGAATTGTGATTTACTTTGAACAAATCTATTTGATTTACCCGATTTAAAAAGTGTGTTGATGCTGTTACAGTTTTTATGGGGCCACTCGGCAACTTTTGTTTCTATAGTATATCATTGTGATTATCAGTGAATTATGTGAAAATTATTCCGATCGGAAGACTGCGTGTGAAAGTGTTACGTAAAATCGTTTAGCAATCTGAATGTCTTGATTCGCACAGAGTGTCATAACTACCAACAGGCTTCGTCTAGTCTCGCAATACTTAAACTTGCACCAATTAGCGGTTGCCACTACGTTGTTTCGGAATGACCATTAGTATAGTACCTCATTCAGGAGGAATCAACCTCGTCTATGGACAGTTTTGTGAGTTAAAGAATGTTGCGCACTGGGTGTTCCTATTGAAGAAGCAAATCTCTCAAAATCATAGAGAAAACACGTTTTTGGACTTAGAATATTAGTTGCGCCATTCAAGAAGAAAGAGTACATCCTTCTTGGTGAATTAATCTCATTCTACTTACGCAATGGCAAAATAATTCCTAAATACCTTCAACAACAATTGTTGCATATCCCTATGGCAAAGCAAAATCATGGCTATACTCTAGGTTGCAAGCTAGTCTCGTTCGGCTTACCTTATAATGGGTCTTCAAAACTTCCTAAACAATCGGTAACGTTTCAATCCTGACAAGAAAGCTTTATCAGACAAGGTGCTGTGTTGAAAATTTGTTTATAGGTTTATGTAAACAATAATCCTATTATACTGGTAACAATCAAATGCTCGTTGAGGCGTGTGGATGACACGACTAAGTGGTAACTCATTGTGAATTAGAAAGACTCGTTGGCTCAACCACCGTGTGCATTACGGCTCGGCGGATAAGCAGAACTTTTGTTTCGCAAGTAAGTGAAGCTGATGAATGGCGTTAATTAAGGTTAGGTTCGGTGTAAGCGAGAGCAATAGATCAGTTTGTTACCAATAAACTTTGACATGTTCATTGAGTCATCTTCCCCACCTAAATATGGTTTTATCGAAAGTATGGTAAATAAGTGCTACTGGCTGCAGTCACTGTAAGAAGAGGTATGACTTGCGTGAAAGATCTCGTAAATTACCTTTTGCCTCCTGATCACATGAAATTATCTGCTCAAATGACATGGCTGCAATTTGATTCAAATGCCATTCGGCTGGAAAATAAAAGGTTGAAAACTAAGCTTCAACATTATCTTGAAGACACTTAAAATGGCGAATTTACTTAACAGCAGTCTTTAAAACACTCTTTTTGTGACCAAGGCTGGTCTTACTTCCAGACAAAACATAGGTTGCGTGGTTTCTCAAGAATGATTTTTTCAAGTAGTAGTTATCTGGCTGTTTTTCAAGCCTATGTAACCTGACAGGTAAAGCCGATTAACTAGTTATCGAAACCACCTGGGTGTGTTATAACTGCTTAATTTCACCAGCAGTCCCTGGTAATCGCATACGGACTATTTAATGGTCAAAATACGCTACAAACTGCCGTGTACGCCTTCTAGAGGGCTTGTAGTAATCACACGTTACTGACAAAGGGGTATGTGTTTTCCTAGCTCCTACGACTCGAAGTTGCCTTAATAGTTTCACCGCACTCCAACCAACCGGGTTCTATGATGTGTAGATACTATTTTTTCTCAGGAAGGAACGTCTCATTCTTAAAAACGCCTTCAAGTTTTTAAGGAAGCGTTTCTTGTCGAACGAACGTAATGTGGTCAGAATGAACATTCACACTGTGTTACTCGTGAGTAGTCAGGCGGAAGCATATATTTGTTATTGAAGTAGCCAGAAAGGAAACAGTGGGGGCACCGTGGCAAGAAATAATGCTTTCCAAACACAAAATCTTACACTGGGTACTGTGACACCCCACAAAAACGGAGGTAACTGCTCAACTGTACTGCGAAACGAGGACAAGTGTACAGACAGTTCTACTATTCACATTGAGCACCCTTTTAATTAACAGTACTATTAATAGTGTTGTAATTCACGATTCACATCAATATTGATTCACATGATGTATTTGAAGTGCTGTTACACGGTCGCTGCCTGTTTTACCATCATCATGGTAATCGAAATAGAGCCTGCGTCAATCGTTACATTCACCGTTGGTACATTACCAGTCAGCCACGCCCACCAAGTTCCGAAGTGAAAAGGCTCATTTTGACGTTTCACATCTAAAGTCATTTCACTCGTCTATGATTGTATCATCCATTCCTTGAATGCATGTGTGTCCCCCTCTTAATTACATTGTTCTTAGGTTGTGTTTCCTGGTCTTCTAACCGGGGGTTTTCGACGCCATTCTAGATCCTCGGCTAAACACAGCGATATCCCTCCTAATAGTTTCATGAATGCCGTGATATATCAAAACCTTAGAACACGCTGGTCATCTGCCTTCACAACTGTCTAATTCTGATTATCTCCTTCATTTTGACCTCTCTACCTGCACATTCACACCCTTGACCGAGTGCCATTTTTAATCTATATAGGCGCGTACTCATTCAGACCGTCCACCTGTCATCTCGTACCTGACAAGCTATCTAATTAATCCTGAGGTCTTTGTAAAAGAATTTACCGTGCGGTGGAATGACTACTTCTGAAAAATATTCCTTCTGATGAATATGTGGTTATGTAAGTAGTGAATAATCATTTCTCAATTTGTAAGAAAACAATTTCTGGATTCGATTCAAATTAATCTACATAACATCCAATCCTCTTCTTCTCTAAGGCCTACATCATGGATATAAAAGAAGCCAGTTATACCCCGTCCTTCACTCTGTGAAGTAGGGCATTCTACAACGTAAACCAGCAATAGTTTGGTGTAACTTCACTTCGCCGGCAGTTATACAACTGAGTGACAGAACAGTCCGTAATGGTCAAAAACCTGAATATGGAACAGCCGCAAATTGTTGAACAAGCGACCTGAAACCCAGTGTTGTCCATGGGTAAATAACCCATGACAACAGGTCACTAAGTTAACCAACTAAACATATTTTAATTATTGCTAAATGATCGAACTCCGAAGTTATTACCTTCAAGTGAAGCTATGTTGAACTGAAATCATCAACCAGTATTACGTGCACAAGAATGGTTGAAGTAACGCACTGGGATGGCGTGTCTTTGATTAGGTCAAACTTCTTGTGGGTTTATGCATGTTTACCACTAATTTATCTCTCTTTGTAGATGGATGTAAACTGTGTGTTTTACATTTACGAATAACGACAGTGAACGAAGTGACAACATAACACATGTCTGTCTTACTGTGATAATTTGCTGAAGGATGACTCGATGTTTTCGGCTTGTTGATTGAGAGAAACGACATCTAAAGATCAGTTTAAGTGCAGAACTTAACTCAGCATAAAACTTTTTCATCGGCATTGAACTGAAAACAATACATGTGAATTACTGACTGAAACGCCAGCTGAAGTTAAAGAGAAAAATTGTCCTACCGACATCAACATTTTCATTGACGTACCGTGATTTTTGTGCGACAAAGTCGCTCGATTTGGCTTTTTTACCTTCGTGTATAAATAGATAAGGCTGGCGACAACAAGCACTAGTGCAAAGAACACCGCCAGAGCGAGCATATATATAATGGGAATCCCATTCCCTGGGGCTCCTGTGTTGTGAGCAACTGGCTTTGGATGGGCACGTATTGGTGTTCGTAGATTGTTTGCGGTTGATTTTGTCAGACTGATAATTGGTTCATTAAACTGACGTACTGCATCGGGAGCATAGTCTGAGACAGCTTGTGAGATCACCGCAGTTGGCGCATTAAACGCAGTAAGTGGATCATGATAAAACAAATGAACCCCGGTGATGGCTTGTTCAGGAGTCGGTCCCCGATCTGTTGCCCGAATCAGCAGCTTGTCTGGTCGACGGTAGCGTTTGGTGGCTGACTGTGTGGACGGCGAGTAGATTTCGTCGAACGTGAGTTGTTTGGAGAGGACTAATCGACCGTCAGAATGGAGAGTGAACGCTGGTACATAGTCGCTGGATTCGACCAGTGGTGAGCCATCTTTGTCAGCTGCAGTAGAAGAATCTCTTCTGTAGGTAGCACTAGATGCTGGATGGATTAGTTCGTATACCACTGTACCGTTGGGCCCCTCGTCCGGATCCACTGCCTCAAACTACAGGAAGAAGACACAAAGAAAGTACCCAAGCAAGGTCATTTGAATATGCAGATGTACATTCGTTAAAGATAAACAGACCCATTGGGACAAAAATATTCGTCATCCCATTCATATTGTTGTTCAGTTGTTCACAACTAAGATATCTAATGGAAAGGAAAACCAAGATTGAAGCAATCGTTGCCTTCAACATAAAGAGGTCTGTTGATACAGTATGCGTTCGGTGTGGTACAAGTTGACCATCTGATGGGTTCACCACAGTGATTTTTCGTGGTATGCTTTCATTCTGCTGTCTACTAAAGGCGACTGGTAATTTTGTCTGTATTTTAGTTGGGTCATATTTAAACCGCTGAAAGTTGGACAGCAGTCCAATCTGATTGACCTACGTCCCAAACAGTTCCGCACATTTAGTTAAGGACGCATCCTATGTTCCCTCCGAAGAAGAGAACGGCTGCTAATTAAGAGATCGTTTAGATGGTAGCAGTCATACCTGTTGGATGAGGAGACTTATTATCATCCTGTGATATACACGATTGAGTGCATGTTTAGATCGGCAGCCAGCGATTCAGTGGTGTCTTTTGTCACTAAAGGTGTAAATAAGAATTGGAATCGCCTCTTACTTTTGCCCATTGTGACTTTAACACTTTCAAGGAGCCTCCATCATTTAGCAAAATTTTTGTCCTATATTTTAATGTCTTGAGATGAACTGCACCACATCACTCCGGATTACACGGTTCCCTGGTTCCCGGTATCGCAAACAACGTAATGTTTCCCGTTTAAACCGCCTGTTTAGGAGCAGTTCTTAGCATGGTTGTAGGCGACCGAATGTCAATAATTTATTCGACCGGTTTTAGTCACAGAACATAGAGCTCAGTAACTGACATTAACTGATTTTCACTGTGCTGAATCATACGATTAGACAAAGTGATACAGTTGGCGGGAAAAGCAAGTAAACTGTATGTTTGTAGTTCGAATCCTCGGAGAAGCAGCACGATAATTGATCAACGGGCACTCATGTTCAACAAACCCTTGACAATGTAGTTTCCACTTTATCACAGTTCAGCCCACTAAATAATTGTAAGTTTTAATAATCTTCCCTTTCACATCCCTGCGGTTTTTCAGACAGGCTGTCCATTGAGTTCATAGTCGTCGAACCACCGACACTGATTTACGTTGTTGAAGGTCAGCCACGGATAAATTACTCACTTCCGGTTGAGAGCAGTAGCTAGTTTGGCTTGTAACTTCCTGAGGTTGTGTCAAAAGCAGAAACATGATATTAAGTGGAAGCAGATTGAAAGAGCGTAATCAAACCGCTGCAGCGAACTTCGAGTGATTTGAAGGCTGCATTTATTAGTGTTTGGTACACAATTTTCTTTGTCGATCAGATTTCAGATAGATAATCCAAACAATCAAGTTGCCTCCGCAAACAGAATGGTATAATGGCTAAGATAAATGTGGTTTGTTTCGGGCGGCAAATCATTTATTTCAATTCGACAATGAGTTCTTAAGTTCAACAGAGTGAAAACATCATGATTTGAACGCGAACTGGGGAGTATTTCTACAAGTGTGTGTACAACAAACGTGCACATACTCCTCAAAGACAGGTGCAGGTGAAACTATACTAGAAGCAAACCCACCGGTACAACAGTTCTGATAATAGTCGTTAACTTTAAGGTGTTTGTTTCCTGTGGATGCTTTCATATTTTAATCGAATTGAAACAGAGCTGTCAATTATGAGGTAGAAAACCAGTCGAACTATTCCGGTTGTATAACATTTGGGTTTTTAGATCAATCGCCAGATAGCGGATATTTATTCAAGGCAGGGGTTTCGGGGACCTTGTATTGATGACTACAACACAAAAGCCGGATACAAAACATGGAGCCTCACGCGAAAACCGATTAAAGTACGGCTTAATGGGGCAGCAGTATGAAAGTAGCTGCCAACTTCTCTATCATGTAATTCCTGGTAGTTGCATCTGGCCGAATGGAACTGAAAGACCCTCCAAGCTAATTGAGGTATGGTTTGTGTAGGAACACTGGGAAAGAAACTTAAAGCACTGCCTGCTGTATTGATTTTGTTATTGTGACATTAGGTACATGTTTGCATCAGCAAAGCAGATTGAGTTGTGTGTACTGTGTTGAAGTAAATTAATACGCGCTCATACGGGTTATCGTGCGTACCGATGCGCACCCACCTATAGACAGTACTTTGAAAATTGGCGGGCTGTGGCTGGAACCATCAGCCGGATCACTTTATGGAAACATCTACTGACCACTACGAAAGTAATCATTCAGTAATATGGTTTGGCGCACCCAATAACTCCTGCGAACAAGGAAGTGGTATACAATGTCTACTTGCTGTGGTGGACCGCCACGTTGATAATAGCGTAGCGCATATAAAATAATTGCCAGGACGAACTTAAAAATCGGTCAGTAGAGGAATTGTTGACTGTGTGGTTGCGACCAGTTACGTAATGAACATATCAGTTGCTGAACAAGACCGTAAACCCCACCACCACAATGAGAGCAGGGCTGTCCAGTTAGATGCACAAGTACGCTTTGTAGTTAAGAGACTTGGTCTAGCTATTTTATCACCCATAGGACATTAAGTGACTGAAGTGAAAACAAGAAGACGTTGAGAATCACTTGAGAAAACTTGTATTGCTTAGGCTTTCCTTAAATCTATTTAGCCACATCATAACTCAAAGGTAGACTTTACATTTAACAGTCAATTTTTTCGCATATTCGTGCGTTTGATCTCATCAGGTTTCATACGTTGACTGTACTGACAAGACATGTAGACATCGTCCTGCATGGTTAGGCTGCGGTGTGACTTAAAAGGCACCAAAAGATGTTGTTTATCTGATCGATTTGGATCATTTTCCTCACAAGAGATGTTTCTCAGGTCACCTACAAATATTTTAAAGTTGAGTAAAATGGTGATATTTTGGACAGTAAGCGTTGCCAAAGTTGGTGGTATCGGATTGCACAGTCCTGAAGACTATACTGAGGTGTTCGTATGGAGGCATTTCATACTGCTGCACATACAGTTAACTGAACTCACGACTTAGAAGAGTGAGTGCGTGAATGCTGTCTACCGTGAAGTCCACATGATCTCGACGGCCACTCTTCAAACTTCCCCCCGATGACTACTTTCAAATTTATTGCGTAGCAGTTAGCTAGATGGTTAGACACAGAAAAAAGACGTTTCGTCAGATACCTTCTGGTTCTACTGACTTCAGCGGATGTATCCAAACAATTCACTTCCTTAGTAACACTCAAATCAAGGCGAACTAATAAAAGCAGATAGACCGGTGTTACAGATTTGTGGCTCCAGATTGTCACATTCTGCTTATATGAACCTTCTGATTTATCCCGATATATGTGTAAAATAAACGGTTTCATAACAGCGATCACAGGGGTAGCTTACAAAGCAATAGTTTAGCAATACTATTCGGAGGGTGTATTTTAGGAAATATAAAGAACATTAGTTGCTAAAACCCATTTGAGACGTACTGTAAGAAATAACTAACAAACATCGAAGACAGAAAGTCTAGCAGGAGAGTTGATAACTGGCTACGGTTTGTGCCAAGTCATGTGCACTTCTAATTGTACACTCCGAGAACGGAACTTATCATATGTTCGAATATATTATATATGGCTGAGCATAGTCTACTGTAAAAAAAATGTAAAAATGCCAATGTCTTCGTATTGCTTCTTGATATTCATCATCAAACCAACATTCCACGACCGGTTTCGTTCTTGCTTGGACTCATCACGCATAGATAGTTTGAATGAAGAATCGAACCGTCTACCATCCGCGTTACGAGACTGCCTCTATCTGATAAGTCCAAACAAGGACGAAACCTGTCAGGAAGTGTTGGTTTGGAAGTAAGCATCAAGAAGTACTACGAACGCCATTTCGAGCCGTTGAGGCCGTAACCAGTGCAAATTGGCAATCTGAGGTGGACCGTGTTCATTCACACTAGTGAGGTGAAAACGAGCTATAACTCAACACTACTGTCTAATTCTGTGCGTAAACTTCATCATGCACTGTGATCCCAGTTTGTGATTTTCAGGAGATAAACTCACAGGCTTTGCGATGGTGAGCAAATTTCAACCTGTTCCCATCTCTGCGGTTTTATTGTATGGGCCGTAAGGTGTTCCAGCATTTGGGGGATGAAGGGTAAACCGGTGCACTCTCATTGACTCAACAAAGCACATTCTACAGTGTAATCACTTGATCTTTTAAAGTGCTGAGCAAAGGGCTCACGTGGTAGGAGGGGCAGAATGTAAATATACGACATGAACTTTGTGTTTAATGGTTACTTTGGTTGCAGTGTGATGATCACAAACCTCACGACAGGGTACTTTTTCTTTGTACTTAATTTCATTGGAAAGGCATATACATGTCTTAAGTTTGGTACAAGTAATAAATCAGCCATTCGGCTATTCATCCCACTAGGCCATCGGCATCGTAAACAAAATCCACTCAGAGTTTATCGAGAAGGCAATTATTTCTTGAACTTTTGTTCACTTTGTAGTGTAGTAACTAGAAAACAATCTATGGCTACCTACGTCAACTCCCGATAGGTTTGCGGATTTGCATCATTTGAGTTGGATCGTAAGGTAGATAGGTATATCGTCTTAGAAATCCTGGATCTGTTTTGTGTTGTTCAAGAATTCGTTTTGGGAATTCCCCAGGTGTTAGATAACAAATGTATATGCACTTTTCAATAGAACAACCACAACTGTTATGCTAACAAATTCTAGTCCTTACATTTCATATGGTACCCGTTTCTTTGGTCTTTGTTAACTTGCTGTTTGATTGTGCCCACGTGCATTTTAAAGTATCTTAAGGTAAGATTCTTTAGGTAATGCGTATTTTTGTATCTTTCAACTGTTTACCTGAAATATATGGATATTGTCAGATACAACCGAACAGCACATAAACCGTGAGTAACGCTCGCTCACTAGCTTACATACCAGTTTACGTATAGGCTGTTTTGTTTAATTAATTAAATCCGTCAACTCATGTTCCTCACTTCTAATCAAGTAGATGTCTGCACAAACTGGATGGAAACAGAATTGCGGGGAAGTGTATCGATACGGGTGTTCGCGATTCGTCGCCGGCTCCACTTGAGTAAATTTGACCCAAGTTCACTTTTGTATTCATTCCACCAGCAAACTGAGAGATAAATTTTCTTACTTCCTCTTAAAACTTTTTGTGCGTTTTAATGTACAAGTGTGATGGAGATACAGCCAGTGATATTGTAACTGTCTGTGAGAGCGACTTGAGACCGAAATGAAATTAAGGTGCACTCGAAATCAACGAAGAATCCACGAATACAGTGCGAGAGTCTTTCCAACACTATGAGCCCTCCTTAATTGAATCACAGACAGACTTGGGATAAGCTGATTTATCAGGCCTATCTAATGTGTTTATGTTAGCTAGTGTTAATTGTCTGTCAGAATCATGCACATTTTAGGATAAAAGCTTAACAATATTTTTATAAAGTTGTCCTCCAATTCACATCTCAGTGCTCGCCAACTTCGCACTAGTTACTGCTTAACTAACGAGGTCAATACCATTAAATTTCATATTGAAGATGTTGGGAACGTATGTGTAATTGGAAGCAAAGTTTTAAAGCAGACTATCGAAGAAGGTCAGCCAATATCTTTATTTTGATGGAATGACAACAAAATCATCTGTTTGTGGTGCAAACTCAAATCACTTCCTGACGAGCGCATCGGATTCATTTTTGATGTTCAGAGGTACCGTAATAAGTGTCAGTGGTTGTTACGGTCTCCTCTTCAAACTAGACGGTAGTAATGTACGCTGTCAGACATTACGACCTTAGGACAACATTCGTGATTTACGTAAAGTAAGCCATTCATAAGTTCATCAGGTCTTGATAAGATGACTCTCAGTAAATAGGAATAACTTCGGGTTTGTGCGCATATGTGGGGTTTTTCTATAAGTAAGAAATTTCTACAAAATGATTCAAACTAACCTTCACGAGTACGGTGCCAATACTGGTGTCCAAGCTTATATTCAGTATATGCACAGGTTCTAACAACGTGGGTGTCTGCGTAAAACGAAGTTGGCTTTGCCGACTCAAGTCTTTTCCCGCAATTACATCCTGGTCAGATGATTCGCTCGATGTAACCACAAAGCGCGGTTTGTTGTCATTTAGGTCCAACACGTGAATGGTGAGTGTGATCATGCTAGACAAACGTGTTGGCGTTCCATTATCCTCAGCAATAACATCAACCATAACCATCGGAAATTGTTCCCTGTCCAAAATGCCGTAGATTTTAATTTGACCATCTTGTGTAATCTGTTGTAATGGACAAAATGAGAGACACTTAAGCAATGAACGTGAATATTGTTCTAAATTAGAGCTGCACCTTTGTGTGCACAAAAGAGTTGTGAAATGTTAGCTACCACACAGCAGGGAATAAAATATCCACACGTTCTGATTGTTTACATACGTGAATAACAATGCCTCAGCAGGCCTACAATTGACAATCAAGTGACAAAACTGAGAGTAAGTGACGCTAAGGAGGTTTGCGTCAAGTCGACATGAAGTAGAAGTTTGCAATCAGCTGTGATTAACACACTATGTTATCAAAAGTTCATTACTGATTTTCTGTGTCCAGAACGCGTGACAACAAACATGTAATCTAGCACCCATATATTTTTCTGACCATTGTGTTACTCAGTAAATGTGATTTTGAAAATAATGTGACATAGCCTTGATATTCCAGGTCTAAATTTAGTGAACAGCATGTGACTGATTTTCATTTTCTACCACAGTTTATTACCAAAAAGTAAATTTCGTCCAGTTATTGCAGTCATAGCTTGGTTGGGCTGTGTTCGGACCCCGGGCAAGCAAAAAGAGCACATCTTTGCCAGAGTAAGATGGTCACATTAAACATAGCTTGTGAAGCTGACGGTGGAGGAGTGACCATTTTAGTTTAGGAGGCCAAATATGAATTAACAGTGTATATGGTTGATTGTCCTCATGGCAACTGATCTTAACCTGCTCACTTTAATGTATATATATCTCAAACAAACAAAATATGATGGTCTTGACATCATATCAATGCATGTGGCAGAACTGTTTGTCGTAGGTTCTCTGCCAGGATATCCGAACGCCGAAGAATACCTTGGTGAAGCATGGGCTTTCACTAAAACTAACAATACATACATTTTACGCTGACTTGAGGGATTTCGTGTTTATTATTCACACAGTCTAATATGGCCAAATACCCCATTTCATAATGTAGATTCGCAATTTGAATTTACCACTAGTTTTGGTTGCATAGCGTACTATGAAACTAAATCTAGCTGATTAAACCAGATTCTTCCAACTCATAATTTCTAACATGACGTAAAATGTGTTGTAATCGGATTGGTTTATGAACAAATATGTACGCCACAAAATAGCTGTGAACTGTGTAAAAGAATTTTTATGTTCTGACCTTTAAGATGGGAAACGAGGACAAACAAAGTGCAATTTCTACCTCGGTTTAAAATCTTACTGTTTATTATAAGCGAATGAAACAAGCACGGTTTCATCAGAAAGAAAAACACTATCCGTTCGTGTTTGACTACAAAAACCATTGAGGAACTCAACGCAACCACTTACGTTGACACAGGTGAGCTTTTAAATACCAATGTGTTCACTGTAATCTCCTTTCTCACTGTGACTTTTTGAAAATGCTTTGGCTTGCTATTAAACATTCGCAGCTTGTGTTGCACGTATTCAGTAGATTATTTGTGTATCAAGTTGTACATATATATTGCGAATATGTAAACCATACTTCTAGGCACATTAGACAAACTAATAATTGGCATTTGTGTAGGAAGATTATATTAATGGTGGCTTACTGTTTCGAACGTTTTTGTTTTATTGTTATCCATTACGTGGTTTTATCTTGTCGTTTTATGACGCTTACCTTCGGTCGGCTTCATTAGTACCATGATCACATAGTTTCAGATAGCAGAATACAACACCCGTTTGAACAAATGCTGACTGTTTAGGTTGCTCGTTCGAACGGCATGGTCTGATTGCCATTGGATCGATTCATAATTAACGGTTTTTACAAACAGTTCATTTACAAAGCAGCCTCACTGCCTGACAACAAAGTTTTCGGCTGCCAGTTTTCATTGTTCGCGTTGGCCTTCCTTTAGCAATTCACCCGGTGTGTTACTCAATGAATATCAGAGGTACAATGAGAAGTTGGTTAAGTGTAGTTCTAATATAAGGTTTCGATGATTTTTAAGTAGCCTTGTAGTCCAACACGCCATCTGGGTTCATTTAGTTTCTCCGCTTCTTAGAAGGAAACTGATGCTGAAATTTACATTTTCATTTCCTTAGATTTGACAAGGGTGTTGAACTAGTTACCAGTTACTACTAGTTATCAATGATGTATTCTAGTCGGTTTTGACAGAATTTTCGAAGATGTTATACTACGGTTTACTCCTAGACAGCAAGTGTTTCATAGCAATAACACCAAACTGTTATGTCGATGAAGATAGACCGATTGCTGCAAAACTGCACTTGCTTGGAAATGATGTTTTCAATCATTCTGTCCCAACTGATACATACATGTGCGGAGTCAATTTGCATGATCAATGGACGTCTCGGAATGATTGACGAGGTGATCGATAGGGTGCCTGGTTTTTCATGTCAAAGTGTGTTTTCTTCAGCTGTTCATCACAACACCACAGAAAACCGCATCAAATAAAACTATGCGAGATATTAGCAGTTAATCGAGGACTGTTTCATTGCTGTTGCAAGAACGCAGTCGGTTAGATAGCGATGAACAAATGGATTACTTGACCTATATATCTGTGGCAACGAATAACCCATATCCATTGAGGTCGACTGTTGGTTACTCTTACGGATCAAGTAAGTCTCCATAATTCGATCTAGAACTTGTTGACTAACGGTGGCAACTCGTGTCTCATAAAATAACATTACTTTCGTAGTTAACTGGTTATTCACAGTGTTAATGTAGATGGTAGCGTTTTAATGATTTCAGTACACAGAAGCGAACACCATCTGGTTCGCTTTTCTAATGAAGTTAAACACTGGACTATAAAATAACCCCTTTGTTGTCCTATTGTTATGTACAACTGCCTACATCCCAAGAGCACATATTTAACGTCATTGGTTGTACGTTTACTAACGTTTGTAACCAGCTTTAAATGTTGATATGACTGACTAGATTGAAACAAGACTGAAGACAATACACAATACAGTCATGAAAACTGAGAACGGTGTCCAACCAAACGCTTTTGCCGTTGGCTGGCTAGCAAATAAAACGGCTGAGTAATTAGAGTATAATTAGATGTAAAATAGAGTTCTTTGAACCAAGTATTCAATAGTGTAAGAACATAGAATGTCCGTAGCTGTTAACATTTGTTCCTCATAAGGCAAACGCAGAAATTATTGAATAGGTGTAATTATGATACAGCGGTAGGGATATGCATTAAACTTAATGTATGATACGCAAAGTGCTATAGTCTGAAGTAGAACGTCGGCAGGTTTTGCATACAAACCATTGACGTTCCAGTCAAAGCGAATGGCTCTGCGTGGTCAAAAAAGTCAATTTCATTCATGTACTGTTTCACAATCGAGTGGACTGGGTTTCTGGCGGTTTTTCATGCTGCGAAACTTTCTACATCAACAACCAGTTAGGGATGTGTTCCGTCCTATGTGTCAAACTCTAATGATATTACCGTTGTCACGTATGTAACTGACCAATCTAAAAGAGCCATCAGTTAGTCACAAAATGTCCTTTTTGAATACTGACGAGCTGTTGGTTATGTTTAAGCGGCTGACTCGTGTGCAAGTACATTGAAGATCAGGAAGAAATCATACACGCGAACATTCACGGTCACTGTTGTCCGATTTCGCCTTATGTCGTATCTTCACGACGAACAGGTGACTCAGAATCTGTGGTCATTTACGCGTCACTTTATTTGAAAAGCTGTGTGCTATTCCTACCTGCACCAGATTTGAACCTGGTCTTTCTGATACTGTGTGATCAGGTGCAAAATGATTCCGTAGTCCGGACGATTGATCGTTGGAGGTGGCAATTCGATAGCTGACAGAACCGTTCCGTCCCAAATCGGCGTCAGTGGCGTTGAGAGATCCTAGGATTTGATGGATTGTAGAAGACCCGTAACTTTCTACAACCTGTAATCAACGATCAGCAGAGAAGTGAGCACAATGAAACAATGCGTCTTCAATTTGCTGATTAATAACGAATTATAGGTCAACGATATGGAATTTAGCCAATTCAACAGTAACCTGTCAAACTCCTGGCACATCTATAACCAACAAAATAATGGATTAGTAGTGTTTGCAATGAAAATGTATCTTGACAGGTGTATCCATGATTAGTGGTTTGCTAATAACCACTATTGTATAGTAATTTTTATTTAGTTAGATAGATTGAAGACTAGACAAGATTACAGCCCTGGTAATGTAGGAAAATTGAGTCCCCATCGCAATATTCTTGAGTTCTCGTGAATGGCCGTTGTAGACGCAAAACCGGCAATATCGATCTATTGGGTTGGCTTGAAATTCGCCTCCATGAATTTTAATGACTTTCAGTTGAGAAGGACCACTTCGTAGCTATGAAAAAATATCACCAATACACAAACAACTCCTGATACAGAGGCACAGCAACAAATCACATTCTAACCACATTACGTCAGACGTGGTTATTTACACAACCAAGGCGCCGATTCAAAAATAAGGAAGAAGAAAATATTTGAAGGTTAGCCTCATATGAATAGGCTATAGCGTCTTTGTTGGTCTGTACTGTATTAACGTTATGATATTGATTTCGTAATGAGATTGAACTAGCGGTCTTTTGATTGAAAAACTTTCAGTCACTTTGAGCTGACACACAGGCTGCCACCAATGCAACCGCGGTCTTTCGGTACCAGTCAACTAAAAACAGTGATCATCTGCTACTTCCAAATTATTTGTAAGTGGTTATTGAAACAAGGTATTAGGACGTGTGCACGAGTTAAAGACAAGATTGTGAAATGTAGTATTGAATTCGCCAATGAGGAAGCAACATGGTTTCTGTCCAATTGCAATCGTTATTGCGAACTTGTTTGTTTCCCTGTAAAAGGGGGTATTATATTACTAACAAACGGAAGTTACCCAAAGTTGTTTCCTGTTTTTCGACGCACTGGATAAGCATGCGACAAACTTCACGTTTTTTTAAATATTGAATATGTTCTGATTATGTTGCGACATGTCCGCTTATGTCATCCGATTGCCTTGCCTGTACGGTGCTGGGTAATTTCATGCAACGGATTAAAATTTTATGTTGACTGTTTTCAAGACAAACAGATACTAGGCAACGCAATATGTTTTCCAAAGTTAGCGCTTATGATAACCATCGTTTTACAGAACCGTTGCACTGGGATTCCAAAACAGAACTGGAGAAGTACCGTCTATCGTCGTTCGACTATATGTCGAAATGGTCATTTAGTTGCGTGGCGGCCATTTTTTCAAGTATTTCTGATAGTTCACTAATCTTAAGCAGGTATCAGTTTCACTAACCATGTGATTAATTAACATTAACTAGTTGCACCCGAAGTATGGAAACTATGCAACGTACAGCAAACAAATTACTTGTAAAATGTCGATTGGTTTCTTTGTTTGTGTTGGGTTGTACATTACAGTCGGCATACATGCAACCGTAAACTTGTGCTGTTTAATAATCAGTTTGTTGGAAAAATGATGAACCAACGTTGTCACCTTTCAATCTTTGCATGGAATCTATTCTTGTTTTCACAAATTAACGTTCACTCCAATATGAAAACACTATTTGTCATGCTGTTCATTGAGGTACTTGCGGCCCATACGGTAACAACGCACGTGCTCTGTGAACTTTAAATAATAAAAACGATTCATACGTTCAAAGTTTATTCTTTTTCAAATGAAATATTCTTATTCAGAAGCTTGTGGTTGAATGATGAACCATATCATGAGTTCCTACGCTTGACCGAGCACAAACGTGGTTGACAGGTGAATCTGTGTGTGAAACAGCTTCCGTTGACAGGCTGTTCTACAGTACGTTGGGGGGACTTTCGATGGTACAAGGAGAGCGAAGACACACCAGTGTAAAACATGAAATTAAATGCAATGGTGTTACACACTTTTTTACGCGTTTGTTTTAGTTTTGGAATAAGTAAACCAACACGTACCGTTTGAGCCTCTGGTTTTGAACATAACGCTTTGCTGGGTGATGGGGACTTTTGCTGCCTGAGCTACTCGAACCCTATACAGTTAATGATTTATATCAGTTTAACAGACAGGAGGTTCCATCAAAGAAGTGTTGTTCGTTCATACGTTAGTGTGAGTACGAGGATGGAAGTCCAACTGTTTTTATTGTGCTGCACTTCTCATAAACAGTTCATTCTAACAGACTTGAGACGTACGAAAGTTTGTGTTGTAGAAGGGTTTGACACATTTCTTAACGCTAACAGTCAAAACGCCTAATATACACATGTACCAAATCACAAAGAACACATGAATGACCAAAGCACCCTGACGTTTATAAGTAAATTTTTCACATCGTAGAGTAATCACTTCAATTGGTAAGTAGCTACTTCCCATATAAATGGGAGATTCTCCATAATTTTTTGGCTGGACTATCTGTGCAGAAGATTTATTCGTGGGTTCATCAGAATTAGAAAAAACAAAGGTTATTGGGTCATTTATGATACTTTCCGCATGCAACTAGTCTGAGACATAGTTGTAATCGTGAACCTCATAAACTTGCAGTGTCCACCTTGCACTTGGTTCTGCCAAATTAAGTGATACGATATACGTGAAAGAGTAGACGAAGACACAGAGAATATACACGTTTTCCGTTATTGATGAGTTGCACAAGCACCAAGCAACAGGTGATCAATTAGCTATTCACGAGAACACTATCAGCTTATGTAAAGTATGTTAATGCATTTTGTAACCCAATGCTTTCCATACAGTCTAATGAGGAGAGTTCTGACCAGAGCATGATGTAAATTATGTGAAGTTGATTTGGGTTAGTGTTTTTCCACATAATATCAGTAATTTGTTTATGAGTAACAGTAACTTTTTAAACCTAATCCACGGCTGATTAGGTGGGGCTGTACGATAGCAGCCAGGTACCATAACTATTAACTCAGTCCGCTATGAATAACTTTTCGAAGCTCACACCTGGTTAAGGATTCAGTCGCCTTAGACTAGATACCACTCACGTAGGGTAGAATTTTTCACGACTAAGTGAACTCTGAAGCCAGTCAGCCTTCATCTTTTGAACTGAGTCGCTGGACTATAGCTTAGATGGTGCGAAGGGTAGGGCAACGGTCGGTGCCAACAGTTATGAATGATGTTCAACCCATTTCAATCGTAGTTCACTGCTACCAATCGATAATAAAAATATCGCTGGAAACTTTAATGATTTCTGCGAATTCAACGTGGAGGGAAGTGTTGATCAAGATGACGCTGATTGTATTTAACTGCACAGTTACTTTTTCTCATCCTCTGGTAGTCAGTTAATCCAAATATTTTCGACTGAGGATTTGTTTGTCTACGTTGCCGAGCTTAATATAACGTCAGTGGTTCGGTGGGGGACAAGATTGTTCCACTAGATGCACCCGGAGACCATATCTCTTTAACTTGGTTTGAATAGGCACTACTGACAGGCACTAACAAGGGAGAAACTTTATAATAATGCTTCTGTATACGAAGTTGTGTAAAAGAATTGTGGCGGATACGGAATTTTTAAAACATTCTGAGTGATGCACACTTCCTGTGATCAGAATCCTTTGATACTCAGCGGTAGTTCCACTGCGATTGCCTCTAAATCAACCTGTTTGCTTTTTGTATTTATTATTAATAATTGATGTTCAAATTGTGCTTTACGCTTTTTTTGTGACTAACTTCTGGTGAGTTGCTAGAGCACAGACATATTGTAAAGACTGACAGATGAGTTTTCTATTTAGGTCGGGTTTCACGGAAACAGCGTATATCTGTAGCATATTTATCTTTAGCGCAGACAGTCGTGCTTTGGCTACGAACACAACGTTAGTTGTATTAATTCTGTTGAAGAAGGGTTTTTCAGGTAGAACGCATAATTTAGTGTGGGTGACGTTTTCAGAAAGTGTGAAAATTCTTTTCCAGTACACCCAAATCTGAACTGCGAATGACGATTTTTAAACCTTTCCAAACGATGCTTTTATTCTGACGGTGACAAACATACAACACTTTCGTATTTGCAGATTAAACACTAGACAGCAGAACCTGCCTCTTTGGAACAATACCAAACTCATCGATTTAACTGACACCTTTGTTAGTGTCCCGGCAGTTGACAATAAGCATTCCAAAATCCTCCACTTACAGAAACTGACACATCGATAAACTACGGAAAAGGTGAAAGGTATGTGGTACACTAGTGAGCATACAATTCCGGAAGTTTCTTTCAAGCACCCTAGATGCGTTGCTTAGGCAATAACAAATTGTGTGCTTCTTATGCAACTAGAGTTTGAAGTGAGTTTTCAGTTAAAAACACTTCTATTTTTCTCACTTTCTCTGTAGGTTTCTGCTAGTGATATTTTTGATATTCGAATGGGTGAGGCATGAACGGAACAAGAAAAATTGTCCAAAAAATGTTTGTAGTGTTATAGTTCAATTGTGATTTTCAATAGCTACGGGTTCAGTCGCGTCATAAGATTAGGATAGTTGGATTGTTGAAATCGAAACACAACACTTTAGTCTTGTACAACAAAGCTTGAGTTCGAGAGAATAAGCGATGAATGTTAGATTTTACACAATCAAGGCAAGGCTGAGCTGACATTTAATCCTTGTTACGGATTGAGTGGTGACAAAGCGTTTGTTGGACGGTGTCCTCAATCACCCTTTACATACTAGTAACACTGACAGTGTTCACAGTTCACGAACTCGAAAACTGTGTGACCTAAAACACAACCTTCTCAACTCAAATCATTCATACAGTCTGTTTACGCTTAATTGTTGAGATCATCTGCCCAGTTTGTCCAACGGACTCGAGGGTACGTACCTCAAAAAGAATTCTCAACATACTTTTTGTCAATTGTTTACAGACTTCCAAGCACAAAGAAAAACCGGACGATGATGAATGTGCACACAGTGTTCAGTTACAAAAAGCGAATGTAATTTGGGGACGAGAGGTACAACAGTATGCAATGCAGCGATCATCAATTAATTGTAAAACGTAGTTTTTATGTTCCCTGTGAAGCAAGTTGACATTCGGTGCTTCTTCTCTATTCGGTACCGTGATATTTTAACTGGAATGGAATAAGCGAAGTTGTTTATCAAACGAGAAAGTCTGCACTTAAATTAGAAGAGCTAACGTTACCCAGGTGTCGAACGGTTTGAACACTTGAACATATTTAAACCGATAGATAGCTCTACGAGTGTTGTAATTAGATTAACCATCACTGTACTTAAAACGTGTCACATTTGAGAACAGCAACAGGTTAACTGACATGGATGAGAGGGTTACGTAAACAGATTTGACGAGATTTCCACGATAAGTGTGGTTCCAGTTAAATGTCCTCAGATTCGAGAAGGTTGTACACAGAAAAGTTCTTGCTTGCAATGTACATTGTGGGAATGCCATAATTAAAAATATTAATTGTATTGCTCAGCTTTCAGTTAGGTTGCTTGCAAAGTGTCAGTTGTGTGAGAAGAGAAGAAAATTGATGCCCACGGTGAGAAGGGAAAAAAATATCCTAATCATCATCTGATGATTTGTCTTGGGCAGAATTAAAATAATTTGGGACGATGTCAGTAAACTACATCTTTCCCTTCTGAAGCTGAATATTCAGCGAAGTTCCGATGAACAAATAAACGGAACCAGAAATAATGTTGTGCAAGGGTTCGCAAAAATAGCATAGACATCTGGAGTGGCTCGTAGGATGGTCTAGGAGAATGTGCAGTTGTAAGTTCAGAAGGGATGATACGAAATGATTGACTGGAACTAGATAAAAAGCTTAAGTCAGCCTACCGACTGGCTTTCAAATGATGAGGGAAACAATAAGTTTATTGGATTATTGTAGAAAAAACGACGCCTAACGAAGTTTGAAATTCTGTAACTCACAAATAAAACTACTAGACAAATGTAAAAACAATGTGGCATACGCATGCGGTTACATGGTGAAGGGTGATATAATACTGGGCTGATAGTAGTTTGAGAACCAAATCGTAAAAAAGGGAAATTATAACTTCAGCTTGCTGATTTCCTACTTGACTACAGCACATTGGCTTTTTACACCGTAAAACCTCGTCGTCTTACCAACAAAAGTCTATTAAGACCAATGCTTCCAGTTTGAATGTTGGAAAAATCTTTCAAAAACCGTTTACACCTTTATCTTTTAAGGATTGAAAATTCTTTCACGGTTAAGGTTACAAATGCAGAATAAAATATAAAAAAATTGTATTTGGATGAATGTAAGACTGATTTGCAGAAAACGTTTCTAACCCCAAACTGTGTGGCAGAAAAACCATAAGATCAATTCAGAAACCGAAGCTTCAATATGACACATCGTGACATTGTGATGAAACGAAATGCTGTTGAGCAAATAGCACTAATGTAGGTTGTATGTCCTTATTTCTTAATCTTTTATCGCTTTTCAATTTTTTAATGAGACTGATTCCAAAGAGTGCCAAATTGCAAGACTCTGGAAGGTGAAATGGGGCCCAAAGACATTTCAGTAAAGCTTACACGAAATAATGGATAAATACACAATAAAACAAATTGTAGAGGCTGTTACTGTATTTGTCACGTGACGAGACATTACACTGGAAGAGGTGTGATTGCGAAACAACTCGTCTTCGAATGGACTAGAACTGTAAACGAAAACAGCATGCTTGGAGTTAGATAAGGGGCATACTCTTGAAATACAAGGCGGAGACACCAAGCTTGTAAGAATGGTTTAAAAATTGCGGTCAGAAACACTACGTTGCACGAGTTAAGCCATGAGGGATTTTGCTACATCTCTACGATTGCTCACCACAGACTACTTTTATCAAATCAAAATCATACCGGAAAACAAATTACAGTGGAATGACAGTTGTCTATTGCCTAGGCGGTGGCCATTCTGTGTATTAAAAAGAAACGGTTTGTTACCCTCTCATTGCCTTGCTATTGACGGTGACTTTGCACCAACGGACTCTTGACATTTCATTGTAAATTGTTTTGCAGTTTAGTTTTGATTCGAAACATTTAACAGTTTGTAGTAAACAATCGTAAAGATGCAGCGAAATCTGTTTTGAAATAAATCGCATAACATAACGTTTCTGATTTCAATTTTCAAATTTTTCACAGGGAAAATCTGCCTTGTATTTGTCAAAACAGCCTTTCATTCTGGTAGAGCATAATCCTTCAACGACGGGAAAGTGAATTTCAGCAGTAGGTTATACATTGCATCAAAAAAAGTCCCGCTTGGTTCTTGTCATTGAGCGAAAAAGTTGTTGAACTGTATATCGTATGTGACTGTGAACCCATACGGATTTCTTTCAATAATCGAGGGGTACGAAAGCATTTCCAAATTAATTGCATATTTGAAGAAAGCACTGTGTTAGTGAGGCGTTTAGCTAGGTTGAAGTCCGATTCAATTAATATGTAAACTTGCAGTAAGGGTCGAGTTATCAGTTGCTACAGGGAGTAAGCCTTGAAGCGATTCGAAAGACAGCGACTAAAACTGAAGCACACTAAAGCTGTCACTACACCTCCAGGAAGTTTATTCGTAAATCTTTCTTAATCGACTTGTTTAACTATTTATACACAGACTCAGGTGACACTACAGTGTGCTCAGGGTTTGTTAACAGTTTGTCTCATATTTCATTGGGTGGTATGAACTACGAAGGGGGTTATGTTTATTTGATCAGCAACCAACACACCGTTTGACCACCAGGGTTCCATATGGCAACCTTGGAGTGTTCATCACCAACACACTAGCTTGTTACTTGTTTGATGTGGTTCTTGGTCACAAACACTTCTACGTTAAACACACAATTTTCGTTACACACCTCTATGCAACTCATCGAGACAACTGACTGTTCGGCACTACCTAGTGTGCTGGACAACACCACAGTGCCTGATTCACATCAGCACGTCATGCGTTTACTACCTCGCACGTAGGATGATCCTTATTCTCTCCTCTCTTGCACTATCTGTGCAAAACACTATTCGCTGAGTCATCGTTGATCAGTCCCTTCTTGGCATACCTGAGTCCCGATATTTTACTCTAAGGGTTTATTTTCCGACACGACATTTTAACTTGAATTATTGGGCGTTCATACAAATCTTTTGATATAAATAAAACAGATACAGAGATTTAGCATTTGTAAACGTTATCCTATCAAATGTGTAAACTTAAGAAGATAAATGTCACGGTGCTTCAGGGAAATCCAACTGTTCGCGGCAAGCTGATAGAACTAGTCCTCTAATGGTTTTACAACCGTGTCATAGACAGCAGGTGTATGGAGAGTGTTGGTTGTGCCACGCGTAATTTAACTCACAATATTCGGGTCCAAAGTAGATTCTCATTAAAATTTGAAGTACAGCATTTCTTTCTAACCGTTCTCTGAAAGAGGCCCTCCAGCAAAAGCCTAGGATACTTTCACAATCACACTTCTTTTCAAAGGCGGTCTCAGAAGAGACCCTGTAAAATGTTGGAAAAAGTCGTGCTTTCAAGTCCCAGAAGTACGGTATAACTTACTGGGTGGTTCTCCCTAAAGCAAGGTAGCGAACATCGAGTTCAATTGTAAGAAGCAGCTCAATTTCCGTAACGGAAAATCATGCGCCACAAATCTACCGATTGCCTGCGACATTTTTGGAAAATGCTTCCTAAGTAGGGCTGATCCTTGACTTTGTCCACCTTGAATTTCTCATATCTCTTAACTGAGCATACCACCTTAATTTACTGAGAAATCTCTGCAACTAGGACGTAGATAACCGCTTATTCAAGTGGCAGATGGGCAGCTTAATTGAACATAGGTCCTTTGTAATGCTTAACGGACGCTCGTTTTATTGGTTCTATTGTAACAGCGACATTTTGAAAGGCTTCCCTGTTGTCAATTCATCTTGGTTCTAGACTGTCTACCACCGTGAAGCTATCGATGCCGTCGTACGTAGACGGCAGAAAACTTTGACAAGTTTCAGATTATTTGAAGGATATGAAAACCCAATGAAACTAATTAACATTTCTAAACCAGTGACCTATGGAAAGTAACTTGCCGTTGACATTCAACAAAATACAGCCATGCATATTAGCCACCGAAATTGTGTACACTGCGATCTTGATGTTGTTAGGGTCTACCAGTATGAACGGGCAAATGACACCAAAGGACTCCCAATAATAGGCAACTGAAGGCTGTCTACAACTTGTGTAGCCACGGCCAAGAAGCACACACGACTTTTACCTTTCGGAAAGCCGTTGTAGACATTCCATCCTCAAAACTTTCCTCTTGTGTTTGTCTCTATAATCTGTGGATATATGGTAACGAATAAACACGTTTGTTGTTCGCATCTTAGACAGGATCTGGAACTCGCTGACGGTGATCAGAGGCGGGTCACTGAAATATCCCCCAGGGGGTTCGAGGAAATCACCTATCCGAAGATACTGCTGGACACATTACGGATACCCAGAGAAGACTCACTCCTCACCCACAATAAATTCAGGGTCATATACTTTTTGCTAGAAAAGACTGAACACCTGAGAAGTCATCAACTGAACCTGGATTGGGAAGTGAGCAGGCCACTTTGTAGACAGAATTCCCTCGCGCATAAAATCCATTTACCCTGGAACACACTTCCATTCTGTGTGACCACAGCTGAATTGGTGGAGTTTCAGGATTCTATTCAGTATACATATACATAGGGGATAGTTTTACAAGAAAACGTCGCTGGACACGATTTCTGCCGATTAATGCAATGGCGAGAACACACAGAAGACATTCCGCCTTGCTCTAACAACCTAACAACCTATACACAACCTGATGCTGATTGTTTGGTAGGTGTCAAACCATATATTATCAGCGGACACTATAACTGCTAGGTCCATGGTATATCAAGACACGGGATTATCCCCTAGAAATTCAGTGGTGTCAGGTGAGTTCATAGAATGTTTGACTTCGTGTAAACTATGACGTCACAAGTTTCCCTGGCGAAAGTAATACTTATTTATATAAACGAATTGAGAATCGTGTACAAGTTAGCATAATGAATGGACGTATTCAAGTAGGATAAGCTTCCACGAAGTGGATCATGAAACTGCTTCACAGCATTAGTTATACGATTCTGTTGCTGAAGGATATTCTCACTCATCTGATAGGTTGTTGAAAAACCATGCAGTCACACAAGAGTTAACTTTATTTCAGTGAAAAACACGCATAGTTATTACCTTATTTACTCAAATAATTTCCTGGCAATGCAACCTCGCATGCTGCTCGCCTGGAATGTTACTCATCATTAGATGTACACTCCATGTACTGAAGATTAACTCGTACATAACTGATTGGATTCTGGATTCAGAAGCTAATTTGCTGGTGATATGGCTTCACAAGAAATTTGAAACTATGCAGAAAACTGACATTATACTAACTGGGAAATTTGCTGTCACGGGTTTCAAAGGTTCCGAGAACTGTAAACAGTCGGATATCTTGTTGAAAAGCATCGATGAGAACAGAACCAGACGACTGGTAGTTTTAACTGTAAGGGATGAAGAAAGTCGCAAACGTACACTTGAGGCAAATCCGTTAACAACTGCCTCTACAATAGGGAATGCTCGAAAATTTCTTAGGTCTAAATCTTCCTGTGCATGAATACTTCAGCAATTCACTGCTAAGTGAAACAACCGCGTTCCACTCTGACAGGTAGTTCTTTTTGTAAAACTTATGAAACGATAAAAACAAATGGCCAAGACAGAAGGATCTCGATTTCAAACGTAAGCATGGATTGCTCATATGTGCATCCAGAATAATAAAAGTTGAGTCCACCGGTTAGAGCCAGCAACTGCCACCGTTCATCGTGGTGGATAATCTAGTCTTGTTCGGGAAACAGACTGGATGGTAGTGGAACGCAAATTGTTGAGGTTAACTGGTATGAAGAGTAACTGAATGTAGCACCGAATTTTGCTTTCTATTTCAATACTAAGAATTTCAAAATGCTTGTGAACGAGTAATCTCGCTATGTAGAATAGTCTCCTGAAGACGGAGACAGTCAGTGCTTCTGGTTGGTTGAATGTAAAAAAGAATGGAACTCATTGTTAGAAGTGATAAAACGGTTGTATGTTATTCACAAACATGTCCGAATGAGCTCCTGTTAGGTGTATACGAAGGATTAATACAAATTTGGGTTTGTTAGGTCATACAGTAATAAAAACAGTGACACTCCATCGATGTAACCAAGTTCACTTCACTGTCTTTTTGTATTACTGTGAAAGTCAAATTTACTGTTTCCGTGTAGTATTCTTTTTTCAGAGAAGAACTGAGAACGGCTACCGATTAAACAAACGGTCGCATCGCATCCAAAACAACATGAACAGTTATTTGTTATAGGCTTTTTTTCTGATAGTTCATAAAAGCGCCATATCCATTTATATGACAAAACTTCATCATCTCTGACAGCAGATTGTAATTTTTTTTATTGGGCAGATTTTACGACTGATCCCTTCTAACGAGACAAAGTAGGATTGAGTTTTGTTTTAACTTCTCTCTTTCCTCTAAAGATGATCAGGTAACTTTAGTATTACCCGTGTTTTCGGGTGTCAAAATTCACTTGTACCTGATACAAAGTGAGTGGCACAGTGATCAGTACGTTTGACTCTTGGAACGTAGTCCGAGATCTAAGCACAGTAATGGCAGAAATACACGTTATCGATGGACTTCAAACTCGTATTTAATGTCTATTGCAAAGGAGTTCATAAGGAAGTCTGTGTAGATGCCAAATCTGCAAACAGTTGTAAGTGGTATTCTATTTATCAACGAATTCTTAACTGTTCAACAGGTATGTACAACGGGCGCTAGCTAGGCTAGAATGAGGAAACCTCTTAGGAGGCCGAGTATGAACAGATTTCTAAGAGTCGCAGTTTTAAAAAGCATGTTACGGTGATGATAAATTCAAGTGCTGTAATAATCTAGGCATTACGTAACTGTACTTGCCCTCCAATGTCGGTGTTTATACAAAAACTGACACGCTTTAAATGCACCTCATGTCAACTTTGCATGATGCAAATCTTTCAACAAATACACCTTGTGCTGTATAAAGTTGCATATTAGTATTCTGTGTTGGTTTTTAACTATGACGCTACCATATGTTGGGGTTGGCATGCTCTAGGGTACGTATCAAACCGAAGTACTATACATCATTCGGGAATTTTTCCCCTGCATGGTCGCGCGAAAGTAATCGTTGTGTGTGGGTTGGGCAGTTGCAAATCAAATTCTACACGAAACTTGAATGTACTAACTTATTCTTAAGCGATAACCTCGCATTGTGGGTCTACATACCAAACAGTTAACCTATTACCGGAGGGAATTGAAGTAAACTATGAGGTAAAATGGGTTCACTTATCACCTCTCTTGTACCTCGATGAATGCACTCAGGTTGTGGTTATTCGAAAAAAATAATCTCGAACAGAATTTTTCCAGAGTTTCTTCTGGTTTATAAACCTCATCTCATTGATTTTTGTATTTTTAATATTAGTCATTCTGGTTGTTTTACGTATAACATATTCGGTGCAACTGGAGTAGACTTGTTTATTGCGTAAAACGCCCTATGATCGTATGTATCTCTACCTACACATGATAATGCTAACCACTCAGGTTTATTGACTGACCGATGAGACACTGATTACAAAAAAGAGATTATCAAGATACTTTGAGCATTACTCACATTTCTGTATTCAGGCAAACTTTTAGCCAGCAACTCTCAAAATATAGCACTAGACTCGAGTTCCGCTGTTGTCAACTGTCGTTAATGGTGCATCCACTTTGCGACAGCCGGGTTTAGAATTCCCACCGTGACCTGACCACTGTACTTTTGAACTCACAACGGGCTTGACAGATTCGTTGTGTGTGAACTCTCAATTACTTCTGTCTGGCGATAATGATCAGGTCGCCCGAATTTCTGAAAATGAGACGTGATAAACGTTCTGGCATCTCAGATCGATCACCCCAAAGTTAGGACTTCAATTCCGGTTGAAATATCGAAATTTCCTAAACCCATTGAGAGATATTATAAATAAGGACAATACGTTGAATAGCTTAGGGAAAACGACCTAAGCTGCAGAAGATACAGGTGCAAAACAGCCTTATTTAATACACATTGCCATACTCAACATAAACATAGGCTGAGGTTTTAAGGGAAGTTTATGATAACAGCAACGTTCCGAATGAAATATTGGGTGCGATTTCACGAGACACTGAGAAGTTTGTGCTTGTTCGCTAGAAACAACTGGACTATCCTCACCATTTTTACAAAACACAACTTGACTTTATGGACTGAAAAACTAACGCTGAGACTAAAATATATCACAACCTCACAATTTCGTTATGAGCACAAATCTGAAAATAGTATTAGAGAGGTGTTAGTGAATTTGAACCGTGGACGTATATGACATGTAAGCGCTTGAATTGTTAGCTTCCAATGACTAACTTAAGTTAACAAGAACTGGAACAACCGACCAGTATTAACCGCCTGCGTATAAGATTAGTCATTTCAGTGTGATCTGATGGGGGGATTGTGGAACTTGATTGACAAATGGTTTCAAACTGATTGTTCGAATGAACTAATACGGTTAGCAACTGTCCCAATTTCAACCAATGTTCTAATGGAGAGTGCTATCGGATGTACTCCGATGACTGTCACCACGCTATCTTAAGACGTTCGTCAATATTGTTATCACCAAAGTCACAATGAAAACTTAAGCAACCCAAATATTATTCTCCCAGTATTTTTCAACTTAATATGGTGTGAGTGACTTGTGAAAATCTGCCTGTTGTATCTTATTTTGTGGAAGTTTAAGAGGCAGTTCGGACCTGCTGATGTGTTTACTGTTCACTCTGATAAGTACACTTGTCAGTGTTAACAGATTCAGAAGTAAGGGAGAGACGACACGTATATTTCGGAGGAAGTGCTTTGGAATTACTTCGTTTGTAGACCACACTGTCTTTAGAATTGGCCATTGTGGATTTGGGTTAATATAACCTCAAGCGTCCTGGCTTAGTCTTTGAGTAGTCTTACACATAACTGACACAGGGGCGAGTGTGTTATCATGCGTTTTGTTGACTAAAACATCTACTTATATTACAGATACGCCCACCGTTTTCCAAAACGTGACAAATAAGCTCTTGTTGTTGGTCGAATTAAGCACTCTTAAACTGTGCCAAGGCTGGATTGCAAAATAAGCTCACATTGGCCTAGCAATCGGTAAATACCAGTAAATTTCCCACTACTTTAAACATATAAACAGAAACCTGCAATGTGTTACTGTTGTTGGATCCTCCGCTGCATGCTGAAAACTAGAAAACACTTGTTGGAGGTTGTGAAAAATAATGACCGGTGACGGTACGTTGTAGGATTTCTGTCACGATGTACTTATTGATATCTTTACAAGTGTTTACCGACAGGTGGCAGAGTTATGTACCAATAACCAAGTCAAAAAACCGGTTACAAACTAACGTCAATGGTTTCTATCTATGCTGAGGCGATGGATGAATAACAAACAGTCCCAGTTACACACACAGCATGAGTCCCCGTTTTAATGGTTATATTTCTGATATATCAAACATGTTCTGCGTTGGCTATCATTTAAGTTACCTAGACAGCAGTAAACAAGTCGGGTGGCATTTGACAGTTTGCCAGGAATCAACGAAACGGATCACAGTCAGGATATTTCCCTTTTAGTCTACACAATGACACTTCAAGTAGATTGCTGAATACTGAAGTAAACTTTGGCTGTGGGAAATTTTGTTTTGGCCAATGCGTTAACTGGTTTATATAAATAGCTCAGAAGGTGGAAAACCGACTTGGGAACCGTCGTTGACATCATTTTTCAAGATGTGGGTAGATAGTGCCGCCACACATTGCCTTATAAGACTATATATTGAAGGATTAGGTGGCTAGAGAGACAGTCAATCAGTTGATTTGCCATTTCATGACTAAAGTACCTACCAAAATGAGTTGGTAGCTCTGAGTAAGATTTTAATGTAATTCCATACAAGCTACCTCGCAAAAGACGCAACGTGCACCCATCCGCTCTATCGAATATGAACAAACCTCCTCAGGCACCAGTAACTGAGCGTAGTTGGTCAACATAGCATTCCCGTGATCCACTTTAATAAGATTATGACAGGGTCCACCACCAGCTTCTAGCGTTACACACGTGACGCAATACGTTTGCGATTTTCAGAACTGCCGAACTTTGGTGATACACATGACTCATCCCTTGACCGTTTGTACTGATAGCGGTAGCCAGAGAGGAAAGTTAACGTAATCTAAGTGTGTTTCAGTTGTACACTATCAAAAACGTGGACCATTAAATGACGGAAATAACCGTACATCAGCTGTTTTCTTTTCGAGAAGATCAGAGGACATAATTATAGAATCCGGTCAGCACAGGTGTAAAGAATACTTAACACATTAAGTTGAATGTTGTTTCCATGTTACCTGTGAAACTCACTAAACGGCAATCGGTCAAATTCACACAGTCGTACCACGCTGGTCGAATAGAGTTAGTTGTCACAGCCCTGCTAAACTTCATGCGAACGATCCAAATTGCCTATAGCCTAACCATTACTCAGCTGATCGATGAACCATTGTTCGAGAGCCTCGATCAACGTGCCACGAATATCAGCAATCTCTTGTTACATCAAGAGTTCAAACAAGAACGCTTCTTAATAATACGGCGTGGTATTACTGATGAGCATCCGTTAGGAGGTAGCAAGTGGTTTAGATCATTTTATTGCTATGACAAATTCGCGTTGTCAAAGTAAAGTCAGCCATGACTGAAAGAAGAAAAAATCCAGTTTGTCATGTCGTGTTTACTTACATAACAACTCTGTATGTTTACCCCTAAACGCTTCGTTGGTCTGACGCAGAGGTCTGTCTTGAACTCACCATATAGAAGGGTACGAGTAAGAACCTAATATCGGCCATTATTTCAACACGTGTTGATGGGGTTGGTGCTGAAGTGACAGATATTTTCTCGCCACATACTGACACATAAGTGTTTGTCAGAGCCAGTTTAGAGAGCGACATACCGTGGACAACCGGGGGCCTTATAAGCTCCACTCTAAACTGACTTTGACATTTAATCTAGTTTTACTCTGGATTCAAGACATAGAGGTCCATTTTGGAGATCTTCAACCTGTACGTGGTAATCTACCGTTGTTTATCAAGGAATCGTATGCTAAGAAGCACGCTGCGCATCGTATGGGATGCGTGCACGTCACACTGTTTCTCTGATATGCTGGCACAGAAACTGGTCGGTATGGACATGGTCCTCTGTCACCAAAACACTATAAAAATCATTCTGTTCTGTTCTGTTGCTTGTTGTTTATCTTCCATCTCCAGAGAAATTTATCAGTTGAATATTCCTAGAGTTAAAATGGCCGATAACCACGGTAAAGTAAATTGGAGGTGTGTGAATGAACTAAACTCCATTCTACTTCAATTTTCGAAAAGTAACTTCCTCTTCGGTGTAGTACACCACGGTATTTGTAGTTTAGCTCGAGGTACCCTCAGAAGTTGATATTGATTACTTCAGTAATAGGTAAACTGAGGAAATTATAAATACATAGTGTAATTTGACTAGCCTCGATCGTCAATTGGGAGCAAGTAACCAACCCTTCAACACAAATATTTCCATACCCTGACGACGTATTTGCCATATGTTTGCAAGCGAACATTCCGTTGTGGTTTTACTCGATGGCGGTGTCAGACACACAATAGTGGCTCAACAAAAATTATATTTTCCATAAAATTATGCAATAAGTACCGACAATGTCAAAAGATTGAGTGTCGAAAACATAGTATGTGATGCAAAAGTTTCCATACCCTCAGAACCTATTGTTTTTAGATAAATAGAACTGAAATTGCAAATGAACGACGCCTCACGTACATTCTTATATGAGTTCAGTTTGGCTTGTATATTTCCGAAAAATTTGGGTGACCTGGTTTGAACGAAAACTAGTGACCCACATCTCAGTCACGTTAGCAATTTATAGTGGTGCACTGTCCACCGAATAGCTAACTGCTGATATCTGTGTCCCTCATTAGTTTTTCTACAGAATGTTAAGTTGAACTAAGGTCTTGTTCAAAAATCAATATTCCCCTAATTTTGCTGTTCAATTTCACCTTGAGCTGCAATTGTCTTTCACAGAGAAGCGAATCCATTAGCCCTAGGTTTGTCTAACATGTCACACTAATATAAGATGATGTATTTGCCACTATGGCAACAAGACAAATGTTGGGAACTGTTAACACTTCTTTTATTCGAGTCGGCCGCATATAAAACTATTGATTATGTGTGAAAAGCGTACGGCAACAAGAATACTAGGGAGGTACACTAAACAAAATCAGGGTCACCTTCAAGACAACGATAATGACGGTGTCAGTAACTTATGGGTGCAGAGAAGTGGTCGATTTTGTTCACTCAACATAACTTCTGTGAATCCCAACATCTTCGGGTTTTGAGCAAGCAGTAACACAATGAACAACGTTAATGAGTTATTCAAGTGACCTATCTTCAAGATGGGCGTATCAATAGAAGACACTGAGTTGTTGCTGTCTGCTATGTCATCGTATTCATTAACCACTGATGGACGTGTACTGCTATCTGCTGCTGGCAATCCGGTCCGCTCTACTTGTAGGCGTAAACGCCGGTGCACTGTCAAATTTGCTGTGAGATACAGCAGTCCGTTGGAAACATAGAAAGCGATAGGGTGAGTGAACAGAAACATTCGCAATTCGGCAGGTGGGTAGAAATGATCTAAAACGAACCATAACTTTTAGCCATCAACACATGTGTGATCATCTCTGAAGGACAAGTTGCACAAGATTAGCCCATCAGAAGCAGTCCCAATGGGAAGTTTGGTCACTGGTGGCTTACGGTAAATTTGTCCGAACTCTTGATAACTATTGTGCCGTGAAGTGTCTTTCAGAAAATCTTTCATGTTGACGCTCTAATCAGCACATATTATTGTGGCTTTATAAAACAGGGTGTCGACTAAGACATACCTGTACTCCATCAAGGCAAGCAAAAGAAACCAAGAATACTACCCATTCCATGTTTCCTTTCGGTACATCACACGTATTGCACTAGCTTCGCGCCGACTGATCAGCATGCCTAACAATGGTAGCCCCTCTCATTATTTTGCTTACATGAGACTGTTAGCTTGGAGTGAAATAAATCCATAACTCTTTCCAGTGGAATGAACTAAACTCTATAAGTCAAAGTTAATACGTCTTCAACGTAGAGAGTTTTGCAATCGATCACACCCAGAATTTGGCCCTCGGGCACTTGCAGAAACATCATTCATGGTCAAACGCAACGGACTAAGCATTCTACTTGCATTCTACTTGCTCATAGAACATCAACAACCTCATCTAGATGTGAAGTCATAAATAAATCAACGTCGAAAGGGTGCATTTCATGACAACTCATACGTGTTCTGCAGAGTTTTGATTAAATCAGTTTGACGTTTTGCGCAACAAGAACTGAGGTGTTCACCAGTTGGAATGAAAATTTTCTAAAGTCATTTATCCAATTTGTGGTATGCAGAAGTACCTGTGGTTAAAGTGAACCTCAACGATACACTGCTTTTCTGTAACTTCAGCTAATCCCCCAGCTGTGGCGTGTACATCGTTAATGGTCGTTTTCTTTTATGTACAGTCAGGAACAAACGAGATTTTAACATCTCAAAATTTGTCTTTCTGACACATCGATAAATTAGATCAAGTGAACTCATTTTTGATGCAATAAAATAGAAGCAGTCATTCTTGTCGTTCCACATCACTCAGTTTTACCTTCATAAATGACTACAATACCTGTACTTTTAGTTGGAAATCTGTTGCATACTTTCCCACTGGTAGTCAACACTAGTGTTCTCAGATTTCCAAGAGATGTAGACAATGTACGCTGCCGCAATTTGATCTGCGATCTTGATCATGCGATCCTAATTGAAATGTATTCTTCCTATATAGGCGCTTGTTGTGAGGATGTAATTTAATAAACTTCGTTTATTGCTAGACATCCATAACAAGGTGCGCGAAGGTACACAACCAAGAAAGCGAACTCTATTTTACAAGACTAATGTGTCCCTAATCCGTTTGCGGTAAGCGCGTCACCAGTCTCCTTCTTGCTACATTCGGCACGGTGTATGTTCGCTTTTCTAACCGTCGCTCCTAGTTTCCGGTGTTCCTGGAATTAAGAATGACCCCTTAGTTTCCGCTCATTCGAACTGTACCTCTGCATCTATTAGCGACGCTGTAAATTTCACATATTTACTATGTAGTGCTTCTTGTTCTGTGGTTCATTTTATCTGTCGAAAACCGATTTGCTAGTCCATAGTATCTTTCTGCATTACGCTGGGCTCATTTGGTACAACTGTAGTAAACTGATGCACGTGTCAAATGTGTAAACACACTTGGCTGATCTAATGTGTACATTTTTGTTAAGATCACACTTGACTTAACTCATATGTACGTGGTCCTTACGTTTGGGAATGTGACTGATGGGCATCACAAGAAAATTTATAAGCTGGTGAGTTGCTCCGTTATTTGTTTGTTGCCCTGGATTAGAAGTCAAGCGAGAAGTACGAAATTCATTGCAAACGAAAATCGGAAAGGACTAGACAAATTACGCGCAATTACTTCAATGGATCAACAAATGACAAAGAGAAAACGAGAAAGTGACATCTTATTTAATCCTTCTTGTAAAACAGAAAGTTGTTCATGACAAAACAAGTGGTATCGCCTGGATTTTATGCAGAGAGGAAGAGTAGTTTCGTTTCCTGGGTTAACCAGACAACTAAATCAGAAGTTTCAAATGAGAATGACTTCCAGTTGAATGTGTTTGTCTAACCTGTTGTACTGAATATCATTGTGTTCATGTTGTAGTGTGAGGTTTATTTTATCAAGGAACAGTAGGTATCGCGGAAACAATAAGTAATTAGCATACACATCTACACCAGTATACATGCACAAACAGTCGCCTGTTCTGAAAGCAGCCTGGTGGTGAATACTATTTTCTCCTTCACTCGGAGAGGGAATTTAAATGGCTTGGGGTTAAGGTGTGCGCAAAATGAAGCTGGCTTGGTACTCTGTCTGTATGGCTTATTAAGCACATCTGATCTAACTTAACTTGCAAAACATAACAGTGGTGTTTCAATGAGCAAATTCTGCTGTTCACCGTAACTTTTCAAAACCTTCTGACAGTTCTGAGATTTGGCACTCACCGAAATGTTGCGTATCTGGATTGGTAAACGTCATTTAGCCCAGTTTAAAAACGTATGAGTCACCGTTGCTCTGACGAATCTCACAGAAGTTACAACTCTACTTTGCTGGTGATGGTTGTGGGCTGAACGTTAACGCTGCTCTACCCACTGGTGTTAGGGTTCGGGTAATGATGTACGAGACTGTCCACAAGATCCACAGTTAGAGCGATCAATAGCCGTCGTAAAACGAGCTTTCAACAGAAAGACTAAGTCATTACTCTTGTGGGCAACCCAATAAATTTTGTGGTTTCAAACCCCTCGAATTCATCAAGACAGGTGGATTGTGGTTGCGGAGTTACTGGAGAACTACCAAAGTGGACCTGCCATCTGATCACCCTTGTACCCAATTTAGTATGAAAAGGCTGAAGTTCCGAGACTGTTATGTTTGCAGCATATATACGAAAATTCGGGACATCAAGCAAACAACCTGCAAATATCCAACGGTACAGTTGGTGCCAAACGTTATACAATCTTACGAGTTAACTGTGCCAGTTGCCGTCTTCCTTATGTCGTTAAGCGGCAGTACATATGCAGGATAGCGCCCCTTAGAAGTTCGGCTAGGTGATGACGGCATCAACATTTCGCTCAAAGTAACGAATGAAAGTACTAACCGACAGTAAACCAAGTGGACTACCAGTAACCAAGTGATTGGTTTGTGTGCAGTCAGCTGGGTTGATATGTGACGAATGCAAGCCCGCAAGCAGCAGTATACACCAAGTTAAATTTAACGAATTGTGCTGGAGAGGTGTGAATTTTTTTACAAGTGGGTTTTTAAACCTTAAACTTCCCTAAACTCTTGACTACGAACTTTCGACTGCTTTTTGAATGGTAGGTGACATAGTCATTCAAACTACTCTACAATATATAGTGGACGGTAGGCGAGATGATCAAGCCACGTCACGAGCAGGAGGACAAGATGCCCCTAACGGAAGAGGAAACAGTGTATGTGTTGTTGGTATTCAAACGCGAAGCGTTTGCTGAACTAGTCACTGGAAGACTAAACACTGTAGTCGACAGAACATTCTATTTTGCCAAATTGCGCGTCTGTTTCAACTGTAACTTAGCCTTGTCTAAGGTTGAGGCATAAACTGCCGCTTTTCTGAGGCTTCTTTTTGTGTACACTCATTTGCTCGCTTCTGTGAAACCAGTTACGTGAATCACACGACTAGGCGCTTGTCTGAACGTAGCCGTGAACACTACCCAGCCTGGATCAATAGCGGGGTCACCAAGACAAGCACTACAGCAATTTTCACACGTCCTGTCGATTCGCACCATACTATCAAACCGGCCTCTTCTCCCCGTTCGATTCACCGAGTCAAGGGCAGCCAGACAAAAGTGTGATGCTGAGTTTTGGCCGAAGCCGACGTGATCGGAATCCGACTGAATAACTCACCCTTATGCACACAGAAGCGTTTTGCTCGGGTTTTGCGGTTGTCATGGCCTACCACCCGCAACCACGACTGATCACCTGCTACGATTCTAGTTGCGCCATAACTGTGGCGTGCTGTCTCCATATGCATCGATGGCGTTTGACCTCAACTGAATTCGTTACTTGTTTCGTTCACTTCGCTCTGACAATTATGTTCCGTATGAATGTTAGGTGTTTGGCTCGATGAGGAATAACCGTTTTATCTTACGATTATTCTGGGTATTTTCGATCAATTAAAAACCAGCAGATCGTGTTCGCCTGAGAAATAACTACAGGTGCCTATTTTATGCATGCAACGTTTAATTGTTCATCTAATCTGTTGATTTTAACAAACCTAGAGTGACTCAGTACACCATTTACAGTGATATAAAACAAAAATACGCGATTCTGCACGTTGGTTTTATGTCCGGATTCACTGAAATTCAGGCCACAGAACGCACGTGAAGTACGACGACCGGCTGGATTATCCCATCTTTCAGTTGCTTTCACGTGCTCACCTCGCTAGTCATGCACGGATTTATGTCACGTCTCCAGAGGCAGTGGGATAGTGATTTACTGTCTGAATATAACTACGTGTTTGCCGGAGAATTGGTTTGGGGATAATGTGATTATGCAATTACACAGGGAAAAAACGAATGAAAGTTATTATACCGCTAAGTCAGAACTTCCTTCTGTCCCCGGTAACTGGGAGATACATTATGCTACCTCAAGGACTCAACAAACTGTGCATATAAATTGCTTAATGGATAGCAACCTAATTGACGTATGGCAACTGTTTGGACCACTACACTTTTCTCCGGAATTAAGTGGGGAAAATTTCCCAGCATTAGTTTTCAGTGATTTTTTCCAATGTGGTATGAAAATAAATTTTGACAAGAAATCGTAGATTTGGGCTTCTTTGAAAATTTTTACGTGCTATTTATAAGGTTAGGGTGAGAAACCAGTGGATCTAATGATAGTTTTGTCAGTAGGTGATATCTGAAACCGATAATGAGGTTTCGTGAAACGTTATGGCTGACACGTCACACATTGTTGATGGTAACTACAACTACAATTTCTTTTCATTTCCGATTGTTAACCCTAATGGTGTTGCTGGCATATCGAGTTGATGGTATCGATGCTTGAATGTATGTCGAGGTTGGCATTTAGATTGCAAATGTTTCGTCATTAAATTAGGTGACAACGGTGCTCTAGAATTTGAGTACCTAGAGTTGGGCACGAGGGTTGATGACGCTTGATCAATGCCTTATTTTATTTAAAATAGTGAGACACCCTTTTGGCCGAAATTCTTACTGGTTGTGATTTGTTGTTCTTTTACTCTTGTCTTGAAGAAAAACTGGTCACTTCCAACCACTGTCCGAAATTGGTCTAAAATTTGAAGAGATGTAGATGCGGTCATTCCAACGTGCTAGCAGAACGGAAAAGAGCAACTTGAATATGTCGGAACTATGGTTAAAGGTAGACAATACATAACCAGTCAGTCGGAAGTTAGAGAGCGAAGAACCGACCGACCCAGTCAAAAGAAAGAATCAGCCAATCCTATTTCAGGTCACGGTTCAGCAGCATGAAGCGGCTAATGAGACTCTAAGTCGGAAGTTCCAAACTACAGGAAGTGATCTGTCAGATTGCAGGTCAAATGTCCAAACGCAACAGGCAACAACCAAACAAAAGTACAATCAAAAAGGCAAAAACAACTTGGGGAAATTAATTTGAAAACAGAAAAATGATCACATCACTTTTGAAATAAAAGATGTCACTCAAAATTCACTTGTCTCAACATCTCATATCCTGCATATTCTTATGTACACAACCCGCTTGGTGATGAAACATTTGCATCCTAACTGCCAATCTTAGGAACATCTAAATGAATGAACCGTTTCAGCCTGCTTCGCAGTATCACTCTTATTTGAGAGGACATACTTGTTATTCACATGCCTAATTCATCAGGGTTTTTTCATACACTGTTTACTTAGAGCAAGTGCTAGACGGAATTACTTCAGTAGAACGTGGCGTAATTTAAATCGCTGGCAGACAACTCACTTGAAATTCTACGGTGCAAATTTCTACAAACCTTTTTATACTTCCTGTAGCTTGATTCGTAAGATTTGGATCCATAAATGTTTCCCTTAATCTCCAACACGAAAACCGGGTACCAAATTTTAGGATTAACTAGCTACACCAAATTTTTATATTTCATTGTGAATGATCGCTGACAGTGTTTGATTATTCATCGCGGTTGTAACTCGATCACTGAGAAAGTAGAGCCTCACTAGAAGTTATTCCATTGGATGGATGTAACCGTTATATTTTGTAGAATAAAGCTGCCGTCTACCTCTCAATCTATGATAGCTTTCTGAAGAGTAGTGCTGCTCAAAAGCACAAGTTTACAATCCACAATCACTGTGCGTTCTGTACATCACCACCCTCAGTGTGACAGTGTACATTTGGATAAATTTCCTTCTTATCCGATAGCTGTAGCTAGGGTTGGAAGACACTTGTGACTGATCTGAAATCCTGCCTTTTTGTTAGATGACAAATACGTTCCACATAAGCTACCAACTGTGAATCATAGGCTTGCTTGTTAGTAACGTTTAGGGAGACAGGTGAATGGGTTTCAAAGGATGGGCAAAGCCGATGGGTTTTGCTATATGTATGCAACCGCGTTGATGATACTGTCATGTATCGTAAACCTGACGTAAACTTGCATGATCCAGTTTTGTAAGGTGGTCCAGTAAGAATAGATCAGCAATCGAAGGGCCGTCAACTATTATTGATCCCATCGTGCACGTTTCTTTTTTGTAAAGGTGAATGATCAGTTAATATATTTGCTCATTAAGCACACACATCCCTTGAATCAATCATCATACTAACCGTTAACTTTGTTTTATTGCTTAAAGCTTTAGCGTCTAATGAGCCTCCTTGGTCACAACATGTTGCCGAGTCAGTGAAACATCTGATGTTTACCTCCGTTCTGTTCGTCCCCTGAAACCCTTCATAACTCTTAATCATTTTAGGAAACTATCCGAACCACAACGGACGTTGTCACGTTAGCTTTACTTCTTTTCAGTAATTTCAATTGTACTTTTAGTTAACAATTTCAACATTCCGTTTCGCTTGTGTCCACTGCAAGTGAATTCATTTGAGTCCTCCTTCTTTTTCACATTGTCTCTAACCACGTCAAAATTTGTGGTAAATCCTTCAAAATGTTGCCCTCTCATCTGTCCCACAAGTATTATTTTATGTGTACATCGTTTGCCTACTCTAAGCCATGACTACGCATACTTGCAAACCCATGTTTACGTAGAGTACTACTGGCAGAGTAGCGGTTTTCACTACATTTCCGTTCAAACAAATATGGAACAGCCACGGTTTCAAACATATAATCGGCCAGTATTTAACTGCCAGTATTCCTTTTTACTATGCGTCATTCCCCATTAGATACTAAACTTGTATATTGCCATTTGCGTTGCTACTGCACACCAAGAAGATCCATCGGATAATCCATCGAGTAATTCATGTGGACGAATAGTCTTTTCTTTTCACATCGAGTGACACATGTTATTGTGGTGTGCTACGACTCACGTAAGTTGTGTGGTTAGTAAAAGTGTTCACCGATACGCTGTTTGAAATCTATCCTGAACCACGGTTTGTCCCGAGTAAGCTTTTATGAAACATATTGAAATGGTCGATAATCCTAGCTCATAGTAATTTCTGTATCAGCATCTTACAAGAGACCGCTAAGAAGCTGCTCACAGTATAATATTCATTTCTTCTATGTGTACCCAAAACCTGATCCTTAGTACACAAACGAGCGCGTACGCATTCATAACAGATTTTGTAATGCAACTCAGTGATAAGGTGGGAATGTCTTTGTTGTTTGGCAATTTCCGAACAGCACAGACAACACTCTGAGCTATTTAGCACTGTGCTAATTACTTCAGAATGTGCCTTACAACCTTCTCCTATAAAATTGCCGTGACTAGGCAGATTTTGTGTTGGACAATGAATTTATGGGGGATTTTGACCGATTTGTATGCTCGAGAAGCTGCATCTGTTGTGGCGAAGGTGTAGGTAACAAAACAGTAACTCTAGTACTATGATGGTATTCCCTAATCTAGGACATCTCTAGCGACAGAGAGTTATCTCCCTGAGGTCTAGGGATCACGTATATAAGGCGACACTGAGGGCTGTATATACTTTACTTTAGCGAAAACTGATCGCTCAGGTTAGAAGAAATGAACGGTCTTCAGATATTTGGCCGTCGATGTCTGCGTTTGATCGTTTGCATCGAGTTGCACTGACGAGTAAGTAATGAAAAATCTAGGAAACTGGCAATAATTTATGCCCGCCAAGTGAGCTGTTTCTTTCATTCTTTACGTTAACGCAGACCTAAATGATTACGTCATATACTAAGAATGACAGCTAATCGTCCGTTACACCTAGGATTCTTTGCTGACGCTGCGATGGACTGAGGTAGACAGGTGATGACTTGGCATAGAGAAATGAGGTCGGTCACCAAGCGGCTGGCTACTGTAGGTTGGATTTGTCTTCCAGATTGGGAAAGTGTGGACTCAGAGAGTTGGTGGCTGGAAACGTTAGGTGAGGAGGTGGCTAATTGAGCTCAGCGGTGTGAATGTTTTTATCGTTTGACCGAGTTGTCTCTGAAGTAATTGCAGTTGATAACGTGAAGCAGCGAAAGCCGTCAGAAAGTTGTCTTGCTGGTGATACCTTACTTTTACTTACAACTCGGTTGTTTGGTTGCAAGATGTTGACACCTCACTTTTGAATGGTTGAGTACGGAGGTAATGGTTTTTGCCATCACTGTCCTCTCTTGTAATTTTGCTCCTGGTCATGGTTTACGTTATTTCCCTAATGGTTGTTTGTCAGCCAGACATCAGTGAAGACCGCCAATGTACTACTGCCTGTGATGCTGATGACAGAATTAATGATGACGTTGCAGTTTTAATTACTCATAATATTGTGGCACTCGGTTCATCTAATTAACCCAGTTAAACGGCGTCCAGCTTGTTGCTGTGGTGTTTTTCAACGTGCTGTCGCAGAAGTTGTCAAACTTTTTAGATTCGTTCACTGCATCCAACCACTTGGGAACCAGAAAACTAGCAGGTATCCTTATTGAGATTCGTGAATGCTTTGACATCACAATGATCTAGAGAATACTACTCTGGTTAAAGTAGAACGGTTGTTTGTCACCTGGGTTTTCTACTGTTTGTCGTATACAGTAATCCGTAACCGTGATACCCTGATGAGAGTCACAACCTAACTGCAACGGCGTCTCAGGAAACGGTGCAATTTAAAAAATGTGCGGTAATGTAAGACTTCCAATCCCTGTAGCAACGATTAGTTCCGTATGTAACTTATACAGCGCACATTAGGGTTAACATAGCATGGGCATATCAACCGTTCAGCCCCGTCTGAAGATGTACAAGTATCAACTAGACTTACATCATGGAATTTAGGACCAAATGTGGAATTTTCAAGTGCAACAATTATTGTTTTCCAAACTGAACCGGCTGAAAGTGTTTAGTAGTGAACAGGCGAATGGCAAGCCGCTTGCCTGAGCGGAAACAAGGGGTAACCGAAACAAACAGCCGGTGGCTCGGACACAGCTACTGAGGACCGTGAGGAAAGATGAACAACTAAAGTGGAAAGAAGATTCCACGCTCGATTCACTGTGTCTGGTTCATGTTCATAGGTTTGTGCAGCTCAAGAAATAGTCTTCGGTGTATACGTCCCTATCTGTGAGTTAGCTGGGCAATAATCACTGTTGAAAAGTTTATCGAACCAGGGACAGAGTAATGAGACTGTGAGTAAGTGTAGTGTAATCAAATGATGGCGTTAATAATGGACATAGCAAGATAATTGCAATAATCTTCTTATTTTATGCACGATGGACCGGGTTAGGAGAAATACGGTGTATGTTAGTTTCGACGTGTTGGGCGTTCAACTGCGTTTTCGAAACTCATTCGGTCCGATGGTGACAGCATATTCGTACACAGATAGTTCCTGACTGTTGGAGTCATTGTTTGCCAGTTTAACATTCGTATCCCAGAGCGTGACCATCTGGGAGTTCATCCTTTTTTAGTGCAGACTTCTCCTGTGAATACTGTGAGGTTTGAACGATTTCGTTAGTGAGAATTAGGATTCTTCTGCTGTGTTCTTAATGCACCTGAAATCGACCTAAGTTCACAAGCCTGTGTGGATAGTGGATTTTCTCGAGCCCATATACGTACCTTCTCAATAAACTGAAGGCTGTAGGTTCTCAGGTTTCTCCATATTGCCTAACGAATTATGAAGCTGAGCATAATTTGACAGATTTAAGGTTGGGGAGTTTCACGCATTGTTCTTTCTAGGCTTATTGCCGTTTGTGACTTCTCAGCCATGGTTTAACATTCTGTGGAAAGACTGCAGTTGTCTGTCACATGAGCCATCAAGCCTTATTCACATACAGTTGCATGTAATTCATTGTGTTGTCAGAGTAACAGTCGACAAAACTTAGGTGACGAGTGAACATGATTAGTCACTTGTTGAAAATAAACAGCAGCCTGTTTTCCAGGGGCCATTGGTTAAGACCACTCTTATTGTTTTAAAGCATCTTTGCATAATCTGACCAACGTATAATTAGTCAACTTTGTCTGTCGGTGAAGTACAGTAATATCATTGGTCTGGTCGTACATTGAAGGATAAGACCGAAGCGGAGGGGATTTATTGGGCACCTTTGAGCGGAGCGGGCGTCGGCAGGCTATCAATCTGGTAGCTATCGATTCAGCTCAATTCTATAACCTACATCCGATTGAGGCGAACTTCCAACTATCTAATAAGGGCCCATCGGGGCTATCGTTAGAAAGTTGCGACGACGCTCAAAATTACCGGGCCGTACTCTTTTCGCTTTGGGACTAGCCTAATAATATACAACTAGACGCACATTTAGAAGAATATGTAACATTGCATAATTTCCCATGAATACGTAATTTTTATCGCCTAGTGATCGCTAAAGCCATGTGCATTTGTGACTAATGGAACACTGGTCACGTAATCTTTGTTAACGAGGGCAAAATCGAAAAAAGAATAGGCATGATTCACTTGCTACCTGGACACACTGCAATATTAGCTGAATGGTTTGTGAAATCTAGTCCCGTGAGACTGAAGTCTCTCAGTGGTAAGGCGTAAGTCTAGCCTGCTGTTTGTATTTTCCACAGGTCACTGCGGCATTTGTTTGCGCAAAACAAGTGAAGTTTCAGTTAGTCAGAATGATGCAGGAAGACCTACGTATAACTGACGACGAACACACTACACCTTTTTGTAAGAACATGCATATAAAGCTACACGATTTACTCAACCGGCTTGTCTATCAAAGAAAAATTGTCTACTTTCGCCATCCCCTGTTTCTCTTAAGGTGTCTATGGTGCCCACCATAAACGGTTTTCACTGAGTACAAGCATTCTGAATTTTGTTCAGCTTATCTGAATGTGAGACATGAAGCGGGCACCAGGAGACTTTTCAGTTCTTTGTGATAAATGTGGTAGATAACTGTTCTGAGGGATCTGAACGAGTGGGAATCTTCGGTTCAGTAGGGTTGAATGTAAGAGAGGGTTGCCTTCGACAGATGGGGTGAAACGTACATCGCTTTCATGGGAGCATCTTTAGTATGGGATGATGGTCTAGGTTTAGCTACTCGCTCGATGTCGGTAACAATGAGTTAGAAGTGGAATGCTTAGGCTAAGACTTCGTCGCGTGTTCAGCAGAAGCGATTATTATGCAACGAATACGGGGCAGCCATCCAATGAGTAACATAGTAAAGCAGTAATCAAATACACTTATCTCCACCGCATATGATGTAATGCGGTAAGAATCATGCACTTTCGCGTTTTTAGAAAACTGCTTACAAAGATAAAGGGAGAATGTCCGTACTTTCCGTCAGTCTTATTCCAATATGGTGTCCGTACACACATTTTTGATCTAGCACTTTACGCGGCATAGCACAGTGAGCATGGTAATCAATAATAAAAATATGCTAACTCAGTAATTGTGTTGGAGCGTAAATGCTCCCAAAATTCGATCATCTGACAGGAACGATTTAATTCACCAGTGCGGGAATTCCTGTGAAACCCTTATCAATCCTCAAAAGATGACTAACACGTACTGTTTATACTAGTTGCTCTTAACCAGGAGATAAAATGTGACCTGCAAGATCACACAGGTACTGTTTTATCTAAACGCCTGTTATGGTTCTATGATCAAACGTCTGTTGTGGAGTTCAAATTGATAAAAAAAAGTCAGTTTCTCGAGTTCGAGGTGCAATGTTTGCGTGAACCAATTCAGACTTAGCTGTTTTGTAAGCTTGCTTGTAAGCATGCGTCGAATACAAAAAAAGAATATGCGAAGCCGGTGCAACTGTATTATTAGTCAGAAATCAGGCTGTTGGGTATGGATCTCATATATGGATGTATTGGCAACGTTCACAAATAAAATGCATTCAATTTCAGTAGCTGATAGAACAATCTTGAAACTGTGAAATATTCATCACGCTGTCAATTTTTTCCGTATTAAAACTATATTATTGTCCGCTTTCGTGAACTGCTGATTAGAAACGCTTCAACTTGGTCTTTGGTGTAAACAAAATACAGGTTGTACTCATGTCAGCGAAAAAGGGTTCGGGTATTCATACAAATTTGGTGAAAAATGCAAAACATTTTGAGATATATACCTTTCGCTCAACCCCGATGACCAAGATTAGCACACATAAACTTCTAGTGAGCGTTTCAAGTGTCTAAAGTTTTACCTTGGACTTTGGGTGTGTGAATATTTAACACAACCCGCACACAGTGGAGGGTGAACAGGAACTGACAATTTGCTGTCATCCTATACAGTCTGCTGCAGTTGACCTTCTTCAGCTTCAATTTTCCTCGTGGAGATTTATGATTTCGACCTTCACTTTTCCCGTTAACCATCTTTCAGTGATTGGTTTTAACGGAGTGCAAACCTTTGAACTTCGAAACATTGGTGGTTCAGTTTAGCAAAGCCTCAGTGCTCGTCAAGCAGTTTCCAAGATGATTGGCCAGATTTAGAATACAATACATTTGCACTATCAGCCGAGTGTCTACCCAACAGCACAGTAAAAATTCTGATGAGGCAACCATCTGGCTAGGATTTCGAACTGTGATCCTTCACGCAAATGTGTGTGCAGTCTACCACTGTATGGCTCATACTGTTATTGATTCGTCCATCTACCCGACACACTTTTGATTATTTTTAAACCAGTACTTCTACCTACTGTGTTCTGCTTGGTTCGGTCTTATATGAATTTCTGACGGATGTGCTAGAATCACACATTCAAAGCCACGGGAACGACTTAAATGACGGTGTATACTTACAACTTTGCATACGACCCTTTTCTGATGGAGTACGTGCTTCACCTATTCTTCTGTGGATTTTTATATTAATCTTGACTTGTGTTACATTAGTTTATATCGATGAAGATAATGTTTTACAGCACTAATCAACTGGAAAAATTTTTCATAATTAGAACCACACAGGGTCTGTAGCTATCTTGATAAGATGTTTACGGTGTGACAAGGAAATTAGTATAGCAATAAAGTTAACAACGAAAACAGCGAACCTATAGACAACATGCGAACATTGACAAACGTCCGTAGATAGTAAGATTGTTGGAGTGATCGGAATATTTGCATTAAATAATACATTAAATATTGCGGGAAGAAAAGTTATGCATAGTCATGGAGTTGGTAGCTCAGGTTGTTGATTTGGCTGCTGACTGGTTTGTCGAGCTTGATATTTAGGTTGTAAGCATTTCATCAGCGAACGAGGCGGGCTCATCAGTGCTTAGAAGTTCGAACCCATAGACGTAAGCTTGGAGCGTAGGGGCTCAAATATTGCGGGAAACTAAAGGCTAACCGGTTATCTCAACCTACCGTTTGTAAACTGCTGCACTGATTGCTTTGGGCTAGGAAGTTAGTTGACATTTTTTCTTTTGTATTCCACTTCACTGGTTTGTATGACGTACATTTTCTAAAAGACTGGAAATCAATTTTCCTAATCTATCACTATCGCTTCTGTTGTCATAATAATTATGTTAGCTCGACGCCAGAATGTTAGTTCGTAGTAGAGTAAGTACTGCATTTGTCTGTGTATACCGTACGGTGTTTGTGTAAATCGCCTTGTATGAACAAACGTTTATGGAGGTAGTTGCATACGTTCAACGATATTCTTAAAACAACCGGTTAGTCCAAAAAAATACACATCTTGAACTATCATTTATAACTAGTCTCTTGGTGTACAATTCAACGGTAAAGGAGTCGTTGAGGCTTCATAAGCTTTTCAGTTAGGTGACGTAAAAGTGACTGAAATCCAAGATGCGGAATAATTGTATAACTCTGTGTGTGTGTATGTATAATTCTCAATCAGGTGGTAGAAAACTTTGTAGGCGAGACACTGTTGTTTTCAGTACTGCAAATAGATGATAGCATCAACACTTCTTCACTGTTTTCACTCACGTTCACACAACAACAAGAGATGTTATCTACACTTTATTAGACAGCTGCGATTAAACAGTCTTGGGCTTGCTAATGGATTTTTTAAATACCTAGCTAGATCATTGCGAACGGCTATCTGTTGATAGTTTTTCACTTTGTCATATATGTATAACAAGAGACACTAAGTTCAGTGCAATTGAAAATTTCCCATCTTACTCCAGTTTGCCTACTTCTTCAAGGTTGTCTAGGGAGTTACCTGAGTATACACCCGTCATTACCTCTAGGCACTTTTTACTATACGGTGACATTCTTTTTACAACCGTAGTGATTATGCACGTTTGATTTCAGCAGTCCACATTATAATAGGATCAGCTTAAATGTTACATACTAATCCATTCTTAATACATTATCGTCCAGGTACACATTAAGTGATGGTCACAGAGCTTGCAACGCTGTATCGATTGGTCAGAGAGCAAGTGAAATCTCTTGTCCTCATTGCTTTTGTAAGTAGTTTTGGCACGAGTGTGACTATTTTATACTGAAAACAGGTAACCAAAGAAAACTATAATTTGTAGCTTGATGAGGGTTTCTGCCGGGTGAAAGTGATGTAAAACAGATTCGTTAAACTGAAGTGTTTCGTGCCGCACGTGAACTGTGGTGGAAAGTAGCGTAATCACAATAACGTTGAACAATCGATTAATTGTTGTAGGCAAGTGCCTTCCGCCTGACTAACTAACTACCAGTATGGCTATCAGTATAACTTTTTCGGAAAGATGAGTTAGCTGATCATCGACCTTTTCGACCCGCAACCATGACCGATCAAACTGCTACGGTTCTAGTTGCGACATGATTGCAGCGCGCTGTCTCCATATCCGTTGATAACGTTTGACCTCATTTGAACTCGTTACTTGTTTCATTCACCTTGCCCTGAGAATTATGTTCTATATAAATGTTTTTTATTTGGCCTGATGAGGAATAAGCGAAGACGACCTTGTTCCCTACACCGTTTGTCCCGATTTTTAACTTGGTGTGTTTTGCCATATAAGTTAATTTTTAACTGGTTACGCTGACTGCTACAAGTCGAGGCAACGAAGCACGGTAGGATCTTTTTGAATCGCGTTGTGCTTGAAGTGTCGTGATATGCTTATTGGACTTGGTGAACGCAAATTCAGCGATTTTGCAGTTAACCGTGTTTTTTGTTCACCTTCGGATCACTGTCTCTTCATATGAACGCATACGTATAGCTACAAGCACGCGTATCTGGTTAGATGAGGATCCACGGGTTCGATATCGATTGACTGGAGATTGTGCCCACATCACACGCGTCTGACTTAATAGACCCAACAACCAAACTAGTGGTAAAGGTTTACTGGCGGATACGACCGGTATCACAGTCATCTCCGATAGTTTGTTACCTTTTGGAGAAGGCGGATTTCACTAAATAATTTACAATCGCCTACACTTCCAATGACTGCTCCGATGAGCTTAGAAAACTGTGTTGGTATTTTGATGCTTCATTCTGTGTACGGTTATACACGTTTGTTGATGCATAGCTACAGAGCTGCACACCTCCTTAGTATCCGTAGTCCTGTCTTTGAAATTTTAGGTCCTGTGGCGTGCGTTTTCTAGTTGATGAGTGCAAACCGTTTCAGGAAACCTTACTTTCCATTCACTACACCAAGCGCGTGTAGTGATCCGTTGAACGTACAAAGTCAGTTTTTTGCGTGGACCTTAGTTACTCTCAAATACGTGCGGTGTATTTGTACGCTCGATTCGTTGTAAAGAGTAATGAAGGACATTCAGTTGTTTAACCACAGTTTGTGGAACATTTAGGCTTGTGCTGTTTATGAGGCTTACCAACGTGTTTCCTTCTTTAATCCAAATGGTGATCCACAGATGTAACTTAAGCCTCATCCCCACCCTGAGATAGGACTAGCACTGGCTGAACTCGAGTATCTCCATCTGAATCCACTTAAACACCATCATTCTGTGTACTGATTCACACTGCAGTTAATCTGTGCATACCACAGTTTTGCAGGGATCAACTAGAGTGTTGCGTTGCCTTGGAAATAATCGCCGTCTCTTACTCAGAAACAGAACTCGATAAGAACATCTGGGACATATCCTGACTTTTATCGTTGATCATGCCGACACTAAGAAACACAGAGTACGAATCTGTTCTGAAGTGGTCGTTTCAAGAAGACACTTTGTGTGTCGATTCTTCTTTGAGTGTTATCCCTTATTCACTTGTTTGACCTTTACATTCCACATCTTCATTAGAAAGATGAAAGCGGCGAAAGATGAGGACATATTTATTACTGCTCCTGCACCGAATGGAGAGTAACCATTATCAAACGGTTCACAAAAGTGAGGAAAACTGTTGTACGGAAGAATGTATGGATGGGGACAACTTTAGTATGCTATATGCCGGTAGTTTGAAGCACCCGACCGTGACTACCAGAAAACACAAAGAGGAAGTCAGAAACAGTTTTTTCACGCTGTATGTGCAGGGCACATCTCGTTACATTTCATCAGTCACATACTACAATCTGAGGTTTATAGAGAAAATGTCAGTGGACATTGTGAATCCAAACAAAATCAACAACCATACACACACACACGCACTCGCGCACATCAGTTACCCGGACAGTTTTGAACTGGTGAACAAATTTTTTCGTACGCAGATAAGTGTCTTTCATTTGTTAATTTATATCGCCTCCACGAACCGGAGAAGCCTTCGATTTCTGTGGTCAGCGTATCAGGAAAGCCTTTTTCAGGTTCACTTGAGGTCGATATGCCTACAGGCGTTCAACGGTTAATGACGCCAGTTCCTTTTGACTTGTAGCATTCTGACCTGGATCTGGCATTGTGGTACTCATATGCATTTAGCAGACCTAAACTGGAATACGTTCATCAGTCGACTGCTTGAGTGACGGTCCTTCCCGCTCATGTAAATGGCCCGGCGCCAACTCGAGAATTAGTCAACTGCGTAATCTTTTGTATTGAGCCACACCGGTGTTTTCAGCAGTGGTGTTGATTTTTGAGTGGTGGTAAGCAACATGTTCAGCTGGATTGCGTAGAACACGTGCCCCATTGCCACCCTGAGACGGGTTTTCAACAGGGTAGTAATGCCATCACCTTTGTAAGGCAAACGAAGTTAGACGTTCAGTTTGCCAGCTGTTAGAAGCATCGCGATAGTCGGCTTTTTTGTTTAACTTCTCCCAGAATGCTGGTGGATAGCCATTTTCTTTGAGTCTGTTTCTCAACAAGGATATCTCGCTGGCCAATGCTCCCCTAGAACAGATTTTTTTGCACGATAACTCAAAGATTTCACTAGAGCACGTTTGTACTGAATCAGCACAAAACTGTAAAACTTCAGGTACTGCCCCGTCCATGTGTTTTCGGTGGACAGACCGCACCACAGGACCGCGGTCTCGGTGATTCACGAGAATATTCAAAAACACGAAGTTTTTTTTACGCTTTTGCTCAGTGGCAAAACTAGGTTTGGAGTTCGGCTTGCTCAGTACGTCCAGTATGTATATTGCATATCTTTAATGTCAGTAAATAACAGGATATAGTCGACATAACACCAGTAAAATTGAGCCTGACTAATGACAGCACCTACGCTTTACTGCAGATGGACAACAAAACCACCGGCTAGCGGCGGATCGTGTGGATTGTCCACGACAACAACATCGACTTGTGGACTTTGCCATATAAACTCGCAAATTGCGGTAAGTATCTGACGATCAGCACTGAAATGTGTTCTGGAGATACCTTGTAAAAAGTAACTGGTCTTTGACTATTGTGTTCAGATTCGTTATAGGAAATTTGTCTTGCTTCTATAAAGTGGATTATCAACAACAAAGGAGAACATACAAAACAAATGCAATCACGTGGCGGCCCATGTGAGTATGTTACAGAATGGGGCACCTGTATCTTCGGTTGACTCATATGATGCATCTGTGACCATGACATTAGGCAGTGCATCCAGGACGGAAGAATTTTAACTTAAAGTTTTCTGCATACACAGGTGGTTCCTATGGTATTTCCAGGCTTGAGAAAGTTACCGATTTTTTCGTAGCTAAAAGAAGATAGCTTCTGGCAGGTAACCAAGTGAATATAGAGCCTTTCAGACTATTGCTTAGCTTTCGCCCAAATGATTGTGTTTTATAAACAAGTGACTTTGTCACCAGCCTGTGTGAATGATCTGTGTCTCTCAGTAACTCTTCTTCAGAAGGCTCCTTAGTGGGTTATGTTCTTTTACGATACAGGCAATAACCGTTCGTGTACAGTTTCATTCAAGGACTTGTAATGAAATCGTTCACTGTGAAAGTTTCATGGCAGATTTCTCAATTAGTCCTATCAAAATCATCTACAGTCAATGGAAAATATACAACGTTTGAAACCTGCTGTTTTTATCTTGGCTGGTATGTATCAAAAAATTTAGACGAGATGGATGCCAGTGTTTGTTGAAAACCATTTTGCTTGGAAATCCTGTTAATTACGTAAGCATGGAGGAAATGGAATGGCTTCATGTTTCTCATTAATTAAATGAACACGGTGTGTTCCGAATTCACTGTCATTAAAATAACGCCACAGATTGAAGTAGTTTCACTGTGGCCCTTTAACTGTACCTGATTAATCCTATTCTTCTACAGAATACATTGAGACATCGTAGGAAGCTTTCTCAATAGTCAGCTGCCATTTTTGATAAGAAATATACTGACCGTACACGAGAGTCGTACGGACTGTAGTTGATGTTCAGATCTCTCTTGTTGTTCATCTTATACACTCAGTGACCCAGTAGTGATTTTTACATCTACCACCTAAATGCACTTTTCGGTCCGATTTATCAGTGGTACTTTTCTGTCCAATAATGATGATTCAAGTATATATCTAAACTGAAGTCTGCGTTGTAGTTATTAAGAAAATTGGTTTAATGATAGGTAGACCGGAAGTTAGCTCAAGACGATGAAGAAACTATGCACAACCAGTAATGAAATCTACCCAGAGTCAAGCTCTTCCTTTAGAACGAGGCTGACAGAACAATCTATGTGAATGAAAAAATCACGTTCAGGTGGAACTTGTGTTTAGATTGTGTAAATCAGCATACTGATAAAGAAGTTAGCTTCATGTTTGTTGTTTTCTTTTAACTTTACTGTTGTGAAACACAAAAGCCTGATTCAACATGTTCTATTCAACAGTCTGGATTTTCTATTTTAAATCCGTTTTTTTCTCTTGATTTCTTTCCAAATGAAAGCAGGTTAAAGTTCAAGTTGCACTTAGAAATGTTCTAGTTCAAACGAAATATCTTAGGAGGATAAGTGTCAACCAAACAAAAAATTATCGGCTCAGCGCACACGTTTCTTCCTCCATCTAAGCTTAGTTTTATGTGCATGGTTGTGTTATTTTATGTTTAAATTCATCTAGGTGAGACGATAGCGGCCACAAGTATTCCAGCATTATTTCAACCGCAAACGTTCAATCTTTTTAATTGATAGTTTGTAGTTGCTTTTGCAAGTGATACTACTGGTTGATAACAATGCCGCTCTTTCGCACCTGGGGCCAAGTGAAGCCCAAGGGAAATCAAGTCGAGCTAGCATCGCCACCCCGCCAAAAATGCGGATACAACGTGCATTCCGGACTAGGCACGTGTATATAATGTTGGCTATCGTTTTGTGTTTCACTGGGTTTGGATGCGCAGTATATGACATAGTGTTTCCAAAAATTCATTAGCATAGTCAACCAGGGCAAAAATATCCGAGTTGATGAAGGATGAGTTTATTTAATATTCTAAAATATTCAAGTTGGAATTTACTTTAAGACTGATGAAGTATTGAACAAACATCTTCCTTACAAAAGGCGGTGTTCGGAATAATCTGGGTGCTATTGGAAAATTGCCTAAGCTAGAGAATTTTTGTTGTTAAAATTGGAAAACTCCAGTTCTTGAGTGCATATATTTTTTGGCGATAAGCTCAGTAATCAAAAACCTTGCTTGCAACTGACTTTCAAATTTTTGCGCATGGACGACCAGGATTTGCATACTAGGAATTATTGGGCAAGGGTTTATCGACTCAGCCTGAGTAATCACTACGAGAACACTGTTGCTGATGTCTAGAGATAGCTAAAAATAATACTATAATAAATCACTTTAAAGGTAAAAGATAAATTAATCAGCGATTATCCGAAAATCCAAATTTACACGACACGTGGTACTGTATGTGAATAGAAAATATTCTGGAACCGTTCTGACGCCAATAACATTGCCTTCAAGGCCTGGAAAGAGGAAAGACACGTTTGCCAATCCGAACTTAACGTGTGTCCTCATTCACCTCATCATTGGTTGAATTCGATGTGCACACTCGCTTAGGATGTTTATCTAGACTATTAATACAAAATGGTCGCCATGCGTGTGTACATATATAAGCTAGATATTCAGAGTTGATGGAGAGCATGCATTGTACACCTCCCGAACCATGTTCACTCAAGGGGAACCGTCGAATTTGTATCTGCCGGGATAACTTCATGTTGTGAAGGAGTTCAGAGCTTACCTGCTCTACCTTATTTTCGGAAGAAAAAGTTTGGAGTTTGCGAAAGTCCGCAATCTTTTATTATATTTTATAACTTCTTATTCGAGTTTCTGCCACCATACAATGCGGTTCCGTCACATTTAGTAGTGAATCAGGGTGTTGGTTCGGTGGAAGTCTACGGGGCTGCTCTCAACTATCGTAGACTTCATAAGGCGTCGTGTAAAATTCTTTTTTTCAGTAACAAACTGATCATCACATTTCTGTATGCCAGCCCCCGAAATGGTGTCTTCGTCCGTTCCTTAGTTATTCGGTATTTCTTTACGTAAGAAATCTCATCAATAGAATGTACTTCGTGAGGCTTAATAATCGACAGACGGAAACGTGCATATCCAGATACCATCAGGGCACTGCAATCGAGGCAGAAAGCGTTTCAGACCCGATTCGGTTTCTTTCAAGAGGTTTCTGGTAACAGATACATCAAGGTATTATCAAAAGTCACGTGTACAATCTTGGCCGACGACGTAAAACGTGTATCTTCATCGGCTAAATGCTTCTTGGCTACTTTGCAACCTGCTTGTACATTCATTCTATTTCTGGGCCCCTTTCTATAGTGTTACTGGCCTGAAAACTTTGAGCAAGACATCGTGTAACGTTTCTACATCATTTCGGTCTCATTTTGTGTTTTCCTCTTTTTATGGCATACGATGGGCAGCTTGTTAACAACTCTGAGGTTAAAGATAGTTCGTTTTTTTAAAAGTGAGTTTTGCCAGTCTAACCTTGACCGGTTGATGAGGTCAGGTTTATCGAGTCCGCCGAGGGAACATTTTTTGCATGAAACAGCGGTGGGATACACCGTTTGAGCATTAGGCTTGACAAGCGTGAACCAAATGTCTCAGATCTAATTGACACAATCTGCCAGTGTTAAACACAACTACAGATTGACGATTTGGTTGATTTTTATCTCTTATTCAGTTATGTCAACGATGACAGAACCATGTAGCAGGTGGTTGAAATAATGTGATGACGTTTGGGTCATGGTTACAAAAACAACTAAGCAGGCGTTTAGCTGACACTTTGTGTCTTTGTACATACCGGTGGCAAGTATACCTGAATGCACTCGCTGTGCTGCATTCATTGCGGTTTGTTATGTGGGCGATAGAATCTGCTGTAGGTGGTTACGGTAAGTATTGATTGTGAACGTGTTCCACTGGAGTTATCTGGGAACTTGGAGGTGGTCGCTACTAGGAGTCAGGACTGGTATCTTAAGAGCTGTTAGATCAACTGAATAGTTAAAGAGACCAGACACAACTTGACTTTGCAAGGAGTGTAGTCTACCTTCAGGATGATGGCTTTTCAGATAACTCAACGCAGCACCACTTCCACGCGGTAACTTTATTTCTAAGTGATTCTGGCTATAATTATATGCCCTGAATATAAACGCTTCATTTCTGTGGTGGCCGTTTAGCGTTCAAAACCTACAATTCCTGTTGAGTACCCCTACTGAGCAAGATAGGCTGAGAACTCTACTGCTGGCTTCATTCTTGATTGAATTTATCAGGTAGTAACGATCTGAGGTTGCCAAACCAGTAACTCTTCTCATTATGAGCAGGAGGTCTCTTTTAGGTCACTGTGTGTAATGGAAGTAGTTACACAATATAACCAACGCACACCGATACCTCAAGACTGACTCCATCCATCCATATTGACAGAGTGCGGACGTGTTGCAAATGAAGCTTGTAACTTCTTTACAATTCCGGGGTTTTGAGACCTTCATTGGGATCTGTTATTTTACGAACACAACACGTTATATAACATTTTTGTTTTTTCGACTTACCTCAAAGATGTATTCTCCATGAAATTCTGGTGGACAGTCGTTCACGTCAGCCACATTGACCACAACCGTTGCAGTCGCGCTTAGGCTTTTTGGTGTGCCGTGGTCACGAACACGAACGAGGACCAGGTACTTTGATTGTTCTTCCCTATCCAGCTGTTTAATCAAATGTAACTCACCGGTGACAGATACTGTAAAACTATCTGAACCGTATGCGCTAGTTGGCCACTTTGCCATGGCCACTACCAGAGTCTCATTAGCTGGAATGATTTCAAATGTCAACCTAGCATTCTCTCCTATGTCTCTGTCTCGAGCGTGCAACCTGCCGATGAATGAGCCACGCTCAGCGTTTTCCAAAATACTAAATTCAAACAGTGACTGTTTTTCCACAGAGTGAGTAATAGCTACTGGGTTCGAGGTGGGAATTGGCCAAAACGGGTCGATTTGATTTATATGGTAAGTTGGCAAATGCGTGTTCTTCTCATCATCTTCTTGATAAAACTCCGGCGGGTTATCGTTCACATCTGATATGTGTATCGTTATCAACCGAGTGGACGAAAGTGACGGAACGCCGTTGTCTGCACACTGTAGTGACGCAGAATAGAAGGCTTTCTCTTCACGATCAAAATGAGCGTCAGTCTGTGTCTCCAGACGGTAGACAGACCATCTTCCTTGATGTTTCCATTCTGTTCCCGGCGAAAATGAATCGGGGATTGTGGGGCTAGCCAGATGTCTGCGGTTTGCGCCAATTTGTTCTGTGAGTACACTTGCCACCAATTCTGTGGGACCAGTAACTACCTCTTTGAGGGCCAAATAACGAGAGTCGTTCAGTGAACAGCGGAATATCGAATTCGGCGAGGTAGTGAGATCCAAATCTCTGACGGTAACTAACCCGATAAGGTGTGGTTTGTCATAAGTGTCTTCAGGGACGATGAATTCACTGTTGCGAATCTGGAATTGCGCAAAAGTAAGCGTGACATCTACTCAACAAACCCATTGTTATATTGGATCAACATATTTATATGAGTCAGATTCCATAAGAAATCTCCGAACCGAATGCGGTTCATTTCAGGTGTAACGTCAACCTGAGGCTAATTAACAGCAAAATAATACAGCTTCGTTCTTATATTCTATAGCAAAGTCAACGTTTAACTGCTTTTCTTTGTAGCAAAAGGGGTTAGACAGTCTCTTTGATGACTGAAAGGACATATATGGTTGTTTGAATCACATTTAGAAAAGGTATTATCAGAGATTCTGTGGGGTTCGAAGTCTAGTTTTCTGGTACATTTCGCCAATAATCATCTATGTGATGTACGACAGACACACGGTGGGTAAGAAGTATATATGAGAAGAAACTAAAACGTTGAAAGACAAACTATCTATCCGAAGGCACGATTTGAATAAGGAAGTGACCATAAGGACAAAAGGTGGATAGCACCTGGTATTTTTGAACCTAAGCGTTAAGAATAAGCACTACCCAGAAATGTTTGATAATCTTGAGGTCAGGTGCATTTCAAATATTTCTAATATATGTCAAGTTCATATGAAACGGACAAAACTTTATCTGGACAAGTATGACTCAAGGGTATCGTCGATACAAATCACGGATACCTCAGTTAACATACCGATTTTCGAAAAATGATTGAATTATATAACCACACCGACTTCCTGCTCATGTTTAATGTGTAAAAAGTTACCTAAAACTGCTTTCGTAATATGAGCCTTCATTCCTTCTTAGGAGGATGTATCATCATGTGTCTGATACTTACCAATATCATCGGTCTGTGGTCATTACAATCTTCAATGTGTAACACAATTTCTGCTTCACTCACAGCGCCAGCTCCATCACTTGCAACAATCAACAGTGATAAGTTACCATGACGCAAACCCCGCAAGCCGAGTTCGGTGATGTAAACATATTCCCGAGAAATGAAAAATCGTCGACGAATTTTCTCAATATCCGCGGATTGCTCAATAATCTGATACGTGACCTTACCATTCTCGGTCTCTGGATCGTCTAAGTCGACTGCTTTCAGCTGAACCAATTTGCGCTGTGCGGTACACTCTTTCACACCAAATTCGTACCGCGTTCTATCTGCTGTTCGATTATCCATGGTTACGTGTTGCGAATCAGCCAAGTGGACAGCTTCGACCAGACTGGATTTGCCAGATGAATCGAATACTGTCAGCGTTTTCAACCAAGTAGGTGCGTGATCGTTGATGTCACGCACAATCAAGCGAATCACCACTTCACCCCGGTTGTCATCAGAATCTAGGGCAATCAGACGGAATGAGAACCGATCGATACGTTCCCTGTCAATACGCTGAATAACTTGAAGGCAGGGAGTAATTTGTTCGACAGTCTTCTTAAGAGTCCCTGAATGCGTGTCCTGATCGTCCATGATCGTCGCATGATCAAGAACTCTGGGATCAAGATGTTCACACTGTGTACCTAAACCAGGGATAAGCACAATTTGGAAATGCTCTAACACCTCTAGGGGTGTGCTGAGTGGATGGAACAAGTAACTGCGGACACCATGTTCGATAGAGTCTGCATCACTAGCCATTGGAAGTGAGATCAGGGTTCCGAGTTTACATTCTTCCGAAATCAGGATCACCCGTACACCTCCATCAGCCGTGCTTAGTTTCGGGAAGTAAGGCGCGTTGTCATTGATATCCAACACTGTGACTGTCAAATCAATGTATACCATTCCAATCAGTGGTCCAATTTTCGGTGGATGTTTTGTGGCCTGTTGAATCTGGTGGAACATTTGGTGTGCAACAACAATGAGATTTATATTACATGGTTGGTTGGTGCCTTGGAATTCCGGACACAAACGTTCTCGATCTATGGGTGCGGTGAAACGAATGATGCCATACACAGGGTCCAAATGGACAACGCCGATAAAGTTGGCTCTTTGTTGCGACCCCAGACTCGATAGCAGGTTGGTACTGATATCCAACAGTTCAAAATTGAGTTTCGCCGCTTGCTGGCTATCGTTTTGGGTGGCAGCCTTCAGACGCATTCCATGCATTAACAGTAGGTTGGTCAAATTAGCAACTTCTTTCTCCGGTAATCGAGATTCAGAGATGTTGATTGTGAGCTGAAGTGGAGAGGAACTAACATTCGGAAAGTCTTGCGAAGGAAAACTGTCTGCAATCTGCCAAAGCGTGAACAAAATACGTATGGCGCAACCTGTCACAGAATGATCAAATGGTACGTCCAAACTTTTCATTTTTCAAAATGATGGAAGGCGCTCGGGTCTGAAAACAACGGATATACATTTACATACATGGCAGAAGTGACAGTACTATACGGTTGGAAAATAGTAGAATGCGAATGCATGTGTATTGGATATCTTTCTTTTGCGGGCATAGATTCACAAAATGTTTTATATGCCTGCCATTGTGATATGCCAAAACATAACAACTCATGTCAGGATCACAAAGAGACTGGGGATGGGGGTTTGAGCGTGCGTTTTATTCCTCATAGTAGTATGCCAGGAGCTAAGATGCGAGAAACAGTCCACAAAGGCAAGTAGGTGTTCCAGCGTGAAACAAGTTTGTGCAAATGAGACACACTCAGGACGATACGGTTTCATTGATCTAACAAAATAAGGTATTTCAATCTGTGGGTCGTACGAGCTTGCTTGTGGTTTTTTGAGTAAGCATAAGAAATAACAGTACTGGTATCTGTTAGGCATATTTTCTTAAACCTTCATTGGAGTCTTACCTTTGATTGAAGCATTCAGTGGAATTTTCAGCAATGCGCCTAGCCTCGAGACAATAGAAACATACTTTCACGGGTGAATGGAGCAGGTGTCAATGGTTATGCGCGTATTTTGGCTTTCCCCATATCTGAAATGAGTGCATTTTAGGACAGAATTGATGAATCTGAGAAGGATGGTTTATTAAAAATAGCTAAACCAAAGATAGCTCTGAAGCTGCCGAAGAATTGTGAATGAGCCTTCGCTTAAAATGGTTCAGTTAGTCTTGATATTAATTGGTAGGAGTGAATGTTGTTGCGTGCGCACTCTGGTTCGATTATGTGATTTCGAGCTAATCTTATGATATCTAATGCCCGTAAAAACTTTAGACACTATGGAGTATCACCGGTCAGTCCATACCTTTTTACTCAGAACAAATTGGCCGGTCCTTCCCAAAACAAACCCACCATCTCTTAGCTTAAGCAAACCAACAGGTCCCGCCTAACATGGTTTTGGCCTAACTGATAAGTTCCGGTCACTGCTGACTCATGGGGAAGAAATTATTTCTTTCTTGTTTAATTCGCTTCCATCCATTTGCATCCGCTTTGTCGCACAGTTCCTACTATGCTGACATTGCAGAGCTTATTAAGTTGGCAAAACCATTGGTGAACTTCCGGTCATCTGTTGACAGTGGCCTGGATTATGTGATGTGTTCATGTCTATTTTGCACTCCCAAGTGCTAACATAAGTGAGGGTATAAAACGAGTCTGTACAAAAAAGATACAGTACTTATTTCATTTAAATGCATGCTTCATTGATAGTAACTTCCAGTTAGTTTCAATGTAATGTACCAAGAAGGCTAATAAATTGGTTACGAAAAGTTGACAAAAAAACTAGCTGTGTAACCGTACTCCACAGACAGAGACGCAGATGTTAGCTCAGGCGTATAAACGGAGGTAGTGACCACGCTTTTATCAAGGCTTATACTGCTGATCGTCAGACGGCACACTGTGTCACTCAGGAATTGATTATCATTCGATCCATTTAATTTGTGATATCTATTAGAACTAAAGGGCTTTTTGAATTAGCTCCCAAACTGAAATTTATACTGCATTGCCATTTTATATTAATGAAGTAAATTTACGAGCCGAAGGCCAAAGTAGGTTTTCTACCATTATGCATATTTTTGTCGTCAAATCGGTGTTCATTACAGTGAACCACGTCGTCATGACGTACCTTCTAACGCACCGTAATCTTCTCAAAAAACCTAGTCATTTTCTGGATTCCCGTCAAATTGACGAGTCTCCAGGAAATTTAGTCTGATGATTTTCATTCTTATCGCCATGAGCTCAATGGAAATGCATATTTAAACAGTCTAATATGACGTTCAGAAAAGTGAATTTATCCCTGAACATTTCACGTGTACAATGTGTCGACTGTGCAAACAGGATTGTGCCTGAAACGAGACGCGTCAAAGTTTTACATTTTCGGCCCACTTTATAATTTGCAACTAGACATCTGCAACATTTTATGATCTCCCGACCATCAGGCTTCATGTGAGTTAGGAGTATTAATCTGAATTCACCAGTTCAATTAAGTTATCGAAACTACTAAAAATTACAGCACTGCCAATGACCGATAGAATAATAGTGCAAAGTAATTGCAAACATTGCAAGAAGATATCCACGGTTGCCACTGTTCCCTTTTTAGAATATCCCAATTTAGTCTCACGTATAATTAGAGTGTATAAAGTATGAAACAGGCTGTTAAATGTGAAAAGGGACTTTTAGTGGGTGCCTGAAACACAATCCAAATCAGCACTGCAATCAATATGTACTCTTGTAGAAATTCCGATGGACTATAACCGTAAGCTGAATATAGAGATAGTACAAGCTATTCTAAGAAATTTGGTTGATGTACATGCTTGCTAATTGTTTTAGCCAAATTATAACACTCGCAACAGGCAAACATCGGATTTTATGGTTGAAAATATAGTGTATACTTTCGTTAAAACGTCTCATATGAGCAGATATCTATCAGGGTAGGCCGTATAGTTCCGTTCAAAATATGGTTAACTGAAGCAACACACCAAACACACTAATGCGTTTTCGCTTTATGTGCCCTATGCCAGGGAACGACTCACACAGAATCCAAGAAGCCGCATTATTATACAACTTTACACAACACAGAAAAGAAGCAACAATTGTTTCACGGACTACGAACAAGAGGGAGTAGGACTGCAATGCTTCCTCGTTTACGTAAGTACCGAAGTAGCTGCAGTACAAGCCATACAAATCAAAAATTGAATAATGACATGAAGGAACGAATCTAAAATTGGTTGGAAGGACAGATCAAAGCTTCTAGCTTCTCCAGTTGTTTATAAACTACAGTGCAACTAATCTATACAATGTTGAAGGTGAAAGTTATCAAAGTGTTCGGAGCAACTATAAAGGCATTCTTCAAGTTGTTGTTATCTCTACTGTTGTACTCTGCATCTTCTTATGCATTTGAAATTTGGGCGTGCTAACGCTGCGGCCACTCTGACATCCATTATCTTAGGTTACTCTCTCCAACACTTTCTGTCCCAACTGTCGGTCTCGTTCTCTGAGGAGTGACTTTCACTTTGTAGGTCAACAACAATTTGCTTAGAATTAGTTATGTTAGTGTAAGGTCGGAAAGTGCGAACGGTTACTCCGGAACGATTCTCATGGTTTGTCTTCCTATTACTCTATCAAAACAACCCATCAAACTTCATCCCCGCACGTGAAATTTCACTGCTGTCATCTCTCCAATGAGGAATGTAGCACCTGGAAAGTAGTGAGTGAACTGTACATTTTTGAGATAATCTAATCAGTTATAAGCAGTTTTGGTGTAAGTTACGTAGACGACTGTGGAAGGTTGTAGTAATTCTTACGAGTCCTCACGATGCAACGAGAGAAACGAGTAGTATTCACGTTTGTTTACAGAATAGACAATAATGTTTATTGTAGAGTAGTAGGCGGATCTGTCTCAAGTATTTGTAGTTGTTTCATATAAATAGCATGGCCAGTTTGCCAAAGGAGATTTGTGTGACGTTGGTAGTCGGTTTTCTATTCCATAAAACGACTAGTTGTTTTAGTCCCACCCTATGTGGTCTATTGCGAGTGAACAAATTAGGAAGGACTAAATTGCGGAGGATTTTCACATTGGCTGAAACCGAACCGACGATGAAAACAACGGTCTCAAAAATAGCAAGTGCCCCATCGTATGAAACATTCGGGTAGATAATTGATTCCGTTTTAAAAAAATTGAACTCGTTTGTCTATTGCGCGACTGACAAAGCACTTACCACGTCTGTGTAGGCTGTTTCCCTCGCTCGTTCGAACCCAGCCGAAGTCCAGGAATTTTGCAGGTGAGTCTCTTCTAAATTATTGGTTTCGGCACACTACTCATCAACAGTACAAAGTGCATAAACATGGGGACTCATAGGAATGTTCCAGAAATACATATATTCTATTGAAATGATATTTCACTGCTAATAACCGTTAACACAAGGACACACCACTGGCTTCTACATTCAGCACTAAGGTTTAGTCTTCTCAGATGGTCATTCAGATGGCTTCGAAGGAAATAGAAAGTCTTATCATGCCTTTCCTAAACGATCTACATGATGTTTAGCACTTCAAAGTCCAATTTGTCCTGGTTCAGCCCAAACGTAGAAGGACCATAGGCCTGTTGCTATTCCTCTGTATGGCTCAACAAGAATATATATCGTGTTCTTGCTGAAGGTGAAACGTCATTGTGGTTTTGCTGGATGATTCCTTTCGAAATGACTGTATACAATTTGAAAGAGGGTGTTATTCAGTTGTTGCTATCTAAAGGATTTGCGCTTCACAGTAGCAATCATCGGCCAACGACTTAAGAAAAGTTGCCTATTCAAAGCGTTACCCCAGTTGTTCAGAAGCTAACGGGTTAACTTATTTTAGAGTTAAATAAATGCCTATAATAATCCTTACAAGCAGCATAAAATAATTTCGCAGTCCGACCGGAGTTAAAACCAAGTTCCCGTTCACGTCCGCTTTTCCACACGGAATATTCGTCGAAAAATGTAGTTGCCAGTAAGGAATTAGGCACAATCTGCGGAAGAACCATATTAAAATACAGCTGTGTTTATCAGATTTCTGCCTGTCATTTATTGACAGGCAGTATTGTTTAACTTTGACACGAGCTTACTCACCAAACCACTGAACTCATTGTATTTCTCACAGAACGACAGCTTTTATTCCAGAGGAATATTTCATACGTTCTACTCAACACGCGTCCCGGGTACGTACTGTGTGTTGATCAGCTCTTTCTTGACTGCGAACTTCCGGGCGTCTAGACATAGAAACAGAAGTTTCTGTGGTTTCATTTGGACCACATTTTAACTCTCACACTGTGGGCATGTATGTCACACCAGTTCTTACCAGGTCCACACAAGCACGAGTGGAATACTTCAAAGTGTGATACATCGTTAAAACATCACTTGATCAAAATAACAGCCTGGTTGAACTAAGCTAAGAGAGGAGCTGTAAGTTTGGGAAACATTTGGAAGTCGTGTTCACAGTTTGTGACAAAGGAGACTCATTGAACACTACTAATAAAAGCAGTGGTGCAATAACAAACTGATAACTGCTGTAAACGTGCTCGCAAATTTGTGAATAGGTGAGCAGACAGAAATCAACAATATAACTGACATCTGAACTGTTGATTGAGGTGAGGTGTGTTGTGAAAATCAGGCACAACGTTAAGTACACGATACTGGCTGTTTATCAGATGCTATTTCGTCCGTATTATAGGTAGGTGGCTGCTATTGTGGGCTTGTACAACCCTACGTTCCTGCATATTGCGTATTAATGGATAACGGAATCCACGTTGAACACTGTTTAACGGAAGAACTTGTTTCAAGTAGGCTAGCAAATAAATGTAATCGACCTAACCGGCCCTGTTCTATTGCTGTAACTCGGATTATCCTTTGAGGTATGAATAAACAGTTGGTCTTGTTTCCATATTTAAACGTGTGTTCGATGCAATACTTCGGAACTACCTGCAGGTTTACCGACCATTGACGGTGTGAACTTTTTGGTCAACTAGTACCCAAACATACTGATTGTAGACCAACTCAGCAGATGATTTGGTTGAATATTATTCAGTTACATGGAAGGATTTTAAACCAGTAATCGTGTAGCCAAATCATGATAGTGCATGGACGAACACTGGGAACGTTTTAAACTTCACCTAACAGCTTAAATCACGCGTGTCTGAGGGTGTCTATCTCTTAACACCACAAACAGTCTGCTCGTGAAAACCAAATAAACGCTGGCACAATGAGCGGGCGGATGGAATACTGCTAGCTGTTACAATTGGAAATACAAGTTCGTATGAACGACTTTGTAACACTAATATCCGGGGCGTGGCGCGTCAAACGCATTGTCTAAACCTCAAGAAAAGTTATTGAACACAGTGTAGTCATGATTTCAAAGTTTGCCAAAAAATCCCCTAAGGCTGTATATCTGGAAAAAGATGGGTAGTAAATGTGCTTGGATGTACACACTTAGTACAAACGCGTGTGGTTATTAACTGTGGAACGTGTGACCTCCTTACGCCTGTCACCAGTGTGCATATGGCGCCTGAGGTATGTAGTGATCAGGTATGATACTGATCTCTACGTTGAATTGTCTAAATGGCATTGACAGATTCGAAGTTATGTTCGCATTTAGCCAGCCTCAAATATTACGACCCGTGTATCAGGTTTGTGATGAGTAAACCTCATAAAATTCACGACAAGTATGTTAAACAGCGGTGGACATAACCTGAACTACGGGAACGGTAATCTTGTGGATATTCTGTTCAGTAAGATTGTCAAGATTTCCGTCTGATAAAATCCTGAAACTGACCACCCGAAGATGCGAAACCGACAGGTTTCTGAACGTTTTACCAACGACAACTCCACACGCGGTTTTGAGGGAAACGATTTACACGGCGAGCCACGTGAACTTGTGCTTATAGCGTCTCGAGCAGTGTGGGAGCAAATACGCCGTCAAAACAATTACGACGAGCCGTCGAAAATAAGAACAATGTAACTGTTCAATAAGGGTTAACCAACACGTTTATTGCATTTGGATACCAAGAAATCCACTGACCCCAGCCTTCTGACAATAAGTCTATTTTAAGTTTAACGATCTGAATGCGTTTGGCTCGACACCATTCCAACAAGAAAGATCTGCATTGGAGGTGGCAGTTCTTAAATATTCTATCCCTTCAAAAAGTCGACATATAAGGCAAGACCTGTTGGATTACCCTGCAGCTCATTGAAGTCGAACTGAGATTGTCAAATATAAAAGTTGGTTTTCAGTTTTCAGAATGTTACTTGGGTGTAGCTGGTGGGTAGCTGGATTTATAAACCTCAAAATATATGACGAGAAACTACACTTCTTCGTTACCCATAGACTAATACTTACTGTTACATCAAAAAAGTTGGCGGCAGCATAGATCCGAATGAGATGTGCAAATTAAGGCAAATGGGCTGTGCATTCCCGTTAGTTACATATTATCTACCTATGATGAAGATCTGTTAAAGAGATCACGAGAGTTTGATGGTAACCTTTGTTTCTACAAGCACCTGTGGGCTATAAAGGAATAGATGTGGATATATGCTGCCGGTATCTTTTAAATATTTTCAACGGAACAAGGATGTTTTTGAAGCACGTCGTACCGATAATAGATGTTGAGTTCGTTAGTATGTCGTGGCCAGCTGGCGCAAAACAGTTTGCTGGCCCGCAAGTGTAAGAAATATGTGGGATTCCTCTTTCATTTTGAGCGATTACTGCAAGTTATCATTGACTTGACCTTGAGTTACTGTGTCAGAAAATGACTTTTCATTTTAACCGATTCCATTAAAAAGCAGGCCATGCTCGGTAAATCAGAATCTTAATTTTGAATAGCTAATGTTTGTTCTGATGCACAGTTTATAGTATCCGTTTGATTAACAGTCTGTGAATCACTGCTTTTTGTTTTCAGTCTTAGATATTGAACAAATTAAATCAGCATAATGGCGGATTGCAATCATGTGTTCATCGTTTTTTTCAGAGAGCAAACAGATGGAAAATCGGGAGATTTTGATAAGAATTTCCGTCGAAACAGTCGTCAAAAATGGATCATTTTTTGACAAATAATGGTGATGGCGTCCTGACCGCAGTTTATGGGATCACTGTTGTCACCCGTCTGCATCGTTTTTTGTTATATACGAAAGAACTTCAAACTGCACGATTCATTGGTTAAATGATCATGCTTACTACTGCTTTGACAATCATTGAATACCCACTACCAATACATCACCTAGAAGCGTTTCAACAGAACGGAACTGCCAACAGGGTGCACAGAAACTATTCGAATATTCCAGTACTTTTTCGATTTGTACAGTCACTTCAGTTATGAAAGAATGCCAAAATTTGAATAGAGGCCATAACTCATTCCGATATACGATGGTTATTATTGTAACTTGTAGGTAAAGGGAATGGATGTATGGGCCGTAATTTCATGCGCACTCATTTATATGATTTTATGAAACAAATTATGATGTTTAAAACAACTCTTGGTTTTCAACCACACAAAAGCTTAGTTGACTATGACATTTTACCGGAATGCTTGAAGGAAACCAGCATCAGGTTACTGCAACGCAGTACTTGATAGTTTAAAAATGTTCGCAAGTAATGAGTCAACATAGGGTAGTGATAGCAATGAAGGTCCACGAATCTGGATCTAAGGTTAGCAACTTCCATCCTTTGGAAGATGTCAACCTCGAATCAGGACGCTGTTTTTACCACTGATTATACCTGAGAAGAGACAGTCTTGAACAGTATGCCAGAAATACTTTGCCAACATTTGATTCACTGCAGAAGTCTGCCACCTACTGGCTTTTCAGAATTAACACACGATGCATGTATCTCACTTTGCGGTCATAACAATACACATTAGTCAAACGGCTCACCTGGTACCTTCCCTCGCATTACACCGCGTTATACTGGAGTTGTTACGACACAAACATGCGCAATTTCGAAAGTATGCGATCCCGAAGACCTCACTCTCAACAGCATTCTCATTAGTCATGTGAGGTGGTAAATAACCGCAGGGAACTTGGAAAAAGACTCAATAAATATTTCCCAGCCCTAGTTAAAGACTCAACTGCAATTAAATTATCATTTTATGGATGTAGGAAAACCACAACAAATAGAGTACAGTGAACATATCTATTGTTTTCTAGTGGAAAGTTTGCGGCAGCTGACATTTTATGATGATATTCGACGGAAACACCAGCGAAAACAGTTTACTACACCTTTTGTTCAGATTCATTTCACATGATCTATTTGCCTACTGTGCTAACAGCAAACATTCAGAAGATAGCACCCAAAGATATCCACTTCCAATGTGTGTTACTGACTCCATATCCTGCATGGGTACATCGAAAATTAAGGGCACGGTCGAACGTGACATTGTATAAGAAACGACGTTTTCGGACTGATTCTATGTTGTCTTATACTGGGGTGGAAATTATACGTCAGTCATATATGTGCTGCCCCGCTTCAACTTTTATTGACTCAAGACAGTGATTCTTTTATTGTCTCAAATTTTTGACTGCTCGTCCCCAACGGTAGAGGATAATTGAGGATTAAATAAGCAGGGACCACCTCATGGTTCACCTTCTCGACAACATTGGTTGCTAATCGGGGTGAGGCCCATGGGACACGCGGCAAATATTTCACCGTGACAGCTTCATTGTGGATATCGAAAAGAATTGGTTAGGTGGTACAGAATGACTTTTATAAGAAAGCCTTCAAGCTATGAAAAAAGTTTACTTTCCTGAAAGACATTTGCGATGCAGTATAGTACTGTCTTATGGGTTCCCATTAGCTCGAAGTTTTCACTTATAAGTTGTTTAACATGTACAACTTTAAGGTATAATTGAATTTTTTTACTTCCAAGGGAGCGATGGCCAGGTCAAGCATTACGGAGTGCTCAATCATTGATACCGCCGAAAAAGTTTTAGATTACATTTCTATCTGATGCTGGTGACCCGGATAATGTCAAGTAGGACCGTTCTTTTTAGAGTAAGCGTTGTTCATGGAAGAGTATCATTATTGGCTGTTTAGTGGAATGCAACCGTCTTTTATTTTGGCGGCTAGTGATGACGACTGCGAAAATGATGTTTTCGCATGCTATTTTCAAGTCCATCTAGTAGGTGGGAAGTAGAGGAACAACGGTCCTGTTCTCATGATAAGTGAGGTTACTTCTTCATTGAGGAAGGAGACCTTCCATGTGTTTGCGAAGAAGACCTTAATTACCTTCGGGTAACGATGTCCTATAAAATGACTCCTTTGATCCCAAAGACAGATGACATTAACCACCTCTCATAGCAAGCGTCAACTACATTTGATTTCTGGTTTAGCGCACGGATTGACTTTCCAATCTACCTCGTCATGAACAGGCACTATATTCGAGTTTTGCTTCCATTAAATTTAATCAATAGCGTAAATCCTGGAAACTCTCCGGGGAATGGAACTCCTGCCGCGCTCTCTTAAACCAGTCACTGATTTTCACACTAGGCGCAGTCGCAACGCTCACCTTCTTTCGTTTGTGAGTACCGATCAGGCTAAAAGATAAGTGGTTCCCGGCCTCGCAAGCAAACTTTAAATTCAACAATAGAATTATAGGAAGGAAGTATTTTTTTGTTTGTCCTAATAGAGAATCTTTTGTTGTGGTTCTACTGGCACCATCTTTGATGGAGTCACTAGAGAAAAATCATGAGAGATACAAACGAAATGATGTGTTCAAAATCCCATTCAATTTAATACTGCCAATTAAGCGGTTCGACTCTCGTGTCCCTTCGACAGTAGATATTTCTCGGTTACCGAGGATAGTGTAAACTAATTCGGTTTTAGTCGACTTCGTAGTTCCACTAATGAATTTTGCCGTTGTAATCCATAAATGATCTTCCAAATGATAGAACTAAGCATCATATCTTGCCGTTTATAATATAACCCCTACAAGGCGCTAATATGGACTATACAAAATTATGTACATACATCGCAAGATGAAATTTCCACTAGCCCGTGTAAAACATCTCGAATACATTGTATCTTCAACGATTGCAACCATCATCGTCAAGTAGATCCTGTTACATCATCGACTAGCTCCCAGTACGCAGTGGTAAATACATTTGAATGCATTTTGTTTCTAGAAGCTCACCATAGTTGTAACATTTAATTAATTGAAGACCGAAAATGCCTGTCTCTGGCTTTCTAGTGAAAACCGTAACAAAAAACATAGTTTAATTTACGATCTGTGTGATTTAGTAACTTTTCATGCAAACCGAGCTGTACTATGCTCAGTTTGGTCCTGACAACCGATCGAATATTGACATAGCGGGAAGGGTAGAGGAGTTTACTTCAGCAATATCATTGTAATGATGAGAAGAGTTGTTGAGCACGTCGTAACACTTTGTTAGCAATGTACTACGAAAGCGACCACGCACAAGTGGCAAACTAACTGATGGATGTATGTTCAGTTGAACCTTAACCAACAGTACTACTCACGACCCAACCCGATTTGTACTTTTGACCGATTTGTTCAAGTCTTGTTTTGCTTTCAGGCAAAGTCAAATTTACGACAGTCGAGTGTGCAAAATGAATTTCCATCGTAATTTATGTCTTACGACAATTCTATTCAAAGTAAACGCCGCTTGTAAGCTTTTACTCTGCACTAGTGAACGTGGACCGCTAAACTGATAAAATAAACACAATATTCACATTAACCTGTAAATTTTAGTAACTAGCAGAGAAATGGTTTGCACAACAACTGACGTTGTTTTCAACCCCGCTGTTAATCGAGTAGTATGTCTCACAACGTATCACTGGAAACTCGCCGAAATACGAATGAGTGCCAATCTGTACTGATATACCACTGTTGGCATACAACCGAGTCACTCACACAAGACGATCCAACTTCTAGTTCAAATCAGAGCGGCCGTTGTTAAATATCTATGTCCCCTTTGTCTTGAACGGCAAACATTCGGTAGAACTTCGCTAGCGTTGCTTATTACTGAAGTGCAGTTTACCTCCGTTACGTTAGCCGTGGATTGAAGTGACTTCATCACATGTATTCTATAGCACCAGTAGATAATGCAATGAACTTGGTGGTCATGTGAATGACTTCACGGGATAAACATGTGACCGGGCGAGTATTCCTGAACAATACCTACACAGAGTGCGAAACGTTTGATTTTTGGTTTACGGCAGCAAATATCGCCCAAACTACTTTTTCATCACTAAATGAGTCAAGACGAGCTCTTATTATACGGCCAGGGATAAATATACTGATTTCTTGATAGACCATCAGAAAGCTACGTTCAACAGCCCGGTTATCCCTGTATGTACTGTCAGTTCGATACAGTAAACCTGAAACTAGTAGCCACAGTATGTGTAGCACAAGCTGACATACTGATCCACGAGCCTACATATTGTCAGTGTTTGCTCTGTGGGGGTCATAAATATTGTTTACAATCTTCAGCATCTTTTTTGCTTTCATATCACACCTGACATCATATTAGTATTTTAAGTGAACATCAATTGCGAAAAACTTTGGATTAGGCTGGGTTCGAACGAGCGGCAGAAACAGCGACCCCAGAAGCTGCAAGCGCTCCACCAACTGAGTTACGGAGTCATGCTGAGATATCAGAAGTTTTCATATTTTCAATTGTGAGCAACCCGATTAGTAACCATTTAGATGCTCTATAAAGCCGAGTAATGGTCAACAACAAAAAATGCGAGGGACCGGTTACTTTACTACTACCTCATTATTTTCCTCTTTCTTAGTTACATGAAAAATATACCAGAACAAAAGCGCTGACTCACAAAATAGTGGTTGATCAGTAATGCGGTCAACAAGGGTGTATTGTGTCAGCTATAGACACAGCCATCCGGTTTCGTGTGCCGAGGCCATTTTTACTGCAAGACTTACGCTATACGAACACTACCGTTGCTGAGGAATTCACAACAGTAGACTTGCTAACAAGTCCTTGCTGACTGAGATAGTCTGACGTCCAAGGCGACCCTGGAACAAGCTGGGCTGTGGGTGTCAGTTGGTTTGTGTACGTTGTCTGTCATTTACCACACGTACACACGCTTTCGTGTGTATGTGCAACGAATTGTGTTTGCGCACTTCTGAGCACGTGTGTAGCTTCCGGTTTCCGGGTTGTCACAATTTCATTCACCCTCCCGATCGTTCGCCTCCTGTTCTCTGTCTTTCTATCGGCCTTATTGTCACTTGCTTCGTCGCTGAGAACCCGACTGATTCACCTTCGTATCCAACCTTCATCTGCAACCCACTCAAATTCGCTTCGTTCACCACAAACAAATTTTATGTCAGCCTCCATGCATACCAATGGTTCTTTTGTTCAAACTGCACCTTCTGTTTGTCTCGCGGTTTGTCAAAACACTAGTTTATTAGTCTGGAAAGAAACCAGAAAACAGTTTCTCTGTGCTTCACACTACAAGATAATCATGGATTAACGATCTTCTCGGCAAAGCAGATAATCCGAGAAATAATTGCAACGGATAGAGATGAATCTACATGTAGAAGTCAGCCATTTTTTTCTTTTTCCTATCCCGCCCACGTAGACAATTTCATGCCCCGTGTGCAAAAAAAGCATTTTGATATCCTGTTATGACCCGAAGCGGATTGTGAAACTCTGCAAAACTCACTAGTAAACAAGGCGTGGTAGGTTGGAACAAGGGTAATTATTCAACTGCGTTCATTGCTATTCTTTAAGTAGACAGACTGGGATGGTATAATAGTTCTTCTGCACGATTGTACGGAATGTCTATGGGAGAATAGCTGAAAAACTATCAAAATCTAATGAAGTGAATGTAGTAGACGAGGAAACGGCACAGACCATTGCAATCAGCCTGCAAACAGCCACCATGTAAAATAGATTGAATGGAATTACCATAAGCAAACATTTACCATATCTTCTGTATGTGAATTTAGGAATGCGGTATGTGAATATTATAATTTCAGCAGATGCAAAAAAAGGGCTCAGTAGACAAAGACTGGAAACCAACTCTAGGACATTTTTGAAGATCAGAATTCTCTTTTACTGACCCTTTCCCGATCATTTCGATGATCGGGTATTTAGTCACACACCAGACCGATCTGATTACATTTTGGTTGCATGTCCTTGCCTTTTGGTCGCTTGTGCTTGGAGTTATTTGGAACGCTGAAAACTTGTTGCGGTCATTCATTTTTATGGCGCGAGCGCAAACAAAATGAGGTTTGTTCCTTATATATGATCATTTTGTTTATATTAACAGTAGCACGTCTCCAGCGACTTGATTTGGTTCTGATATTTGGTATCTCGAATTAAACGTGTATCGATCAACCTTTGTTGGAAGTAAGGTCACTCATTACAAAGTGCCCACGCTTTGCGCGTGTCAAAAAGACAAACTTTTAAAAGATCTGTTTGTGAAGAATCCGGAATTCTGGTAAATGTTTTACGTAGATGTTTTGGCTGAGATGTCCTCTTTCTTAGCTACTGTGATATGGCGCGGAACAAAACCCACGACAACCAACTTTTCTGATAACTGTTCCGTTCGAACGTGCTAATCGAAAATAGTTACGGGTCACCAGGATATCACACATGATGTGCTTGGTGATGGACGAGGTCGGATTACCTCTCAATCGTTCTGCTGTCAATGTATGCTGCGTCATGGCGTGTATCAACAACTTAGGCATATGTTCAGCCACTGTTTGTCATAGGCATGGACATCTCACCGTACCACAAGATGACCAGACGGATCGTAGACAACCCTACCAGATCCGTCAGATGTTCACTCCTCCTTTGATCTGGTACAAAATTTACAGAACGTATTGGTGACTTCACATAAAGTCTATTCTTTTGACGTTCACTTTTTATTTACAAACGCCCCCCCTCAGAAACAGTTGAATTTTAGCGCGATTTTATTCCCACCAAAATTTGCTTTCTTGTCTCACAGATGATTATCTTAAGGAACTTGTACTTTGATTTACAGATAATAACCGTTTTGATTTTGGAGGATTCTACCAGAAATAATTTGACGGTGTAGCAATGGGTAGCCCATTGGGCCTTGTCCTAGCAGATACATTTTAAAAATTGGTTGTTTTGAAGCTATCTGATGTTGTAGATGGTGTCAACCTCTATCGGCGATATGTAGATGATATTTTGATTTTTGCCACTAATATTCATTTTGCTCCGCTACCAAATCCTTTCATTTCCGTTCACCATAAACCTTCCGATTCTCAGAAAGAGAAAACGAACAACATTCAATCTTTTCTAGACATTCCACTTGCTAGACTACAGGATAGCTCACTAGAACGCTCAGTTCACCGCAAAGCCACCTGAAGCGGTCGGTATTTGCGGTTTTTTTCTTTTGCTCCCATCACATACAAGAGAGGCATGACACGAACCCTGTTTCATGGAGCCTGGAAGATGTACACCGATGACTGCCTGCTGACAAGACGTTATGCTTTATGTTCCAATGAACCACCGACACATTGCTCCTGATTTAAAGGATGATACCAGTGTATAATTGAGCAGCGTTAGCTGCATATTCGTGGCCATTTTAAATTCTCATCACCTTTCAAGCTTATCATTATCATCTGAACTCAGAGGCAGGAAATTAGCAGTTTACTTCCCTAATTGAAACCGCGTACTACTCAGTTAAGCTAGGTCGGCAGAATCATCGGGAGTTTTCGTCGATTCTTGCAAAAGGAACTAGGAATAAGAGGTGAATAGTTTAACGAGAACAGAAGACAAATGCGCATGGTGATGGAACAACAAAAATCCATCGTAAGTTATCGTAATATAAGCTGCTAGCTGGGCAAGATTATCGGACTTCAAATCGTTTGCGCATTAGGGTAGTTTTCCTAATTCAGGCTGAATGCTAGCTTATGCAGAGCTGATGTCGTGAAACAAGCTATCGGTCGATGTGGCCTCTAAAAATGCACACCAGCTCTGATCACATTTTTTACTCATCGAAACGTTGCTTGTCAGAATTCGGATCCAAAATGGAAATATTTGTAGTCTATGAAAACATCACAAAATAAAGCAGAGCGATTAGTAGTGTCATTACCGCAGCTCGTTTTTTTTACGTATTCTCATAATCTCCGAATAATGGATCCTTATCTTGTTATTTAGAAATGGGTTAACAAAGTCTCGTCTATCGCCGCAAGCCTCGACAACTTAACACCACTAGGTGATAGCAAATAATATCCATTTAGGGAAAACACAGGATTTGAGGAACAAGCAGAACATATATTTAGATATTATTTAGTTATGTATGAGAAACACGAATCGATTTCTAACTGTACGCTGGTTGCATTTATCCCATATGTCTGAATAAATATGTCGGCTACATTCTGCTGCCTCCCACACAAGCTTTGAACATGTGCGTTCAGGGGTGAGGGAACTGAACACGCCCGAGGTTTGCCATACCGGATTGGAGTTCCTTGTTCTGGGTTATATAGGTTATTTGGGTAACTGGAGGCTACCAAAAATTTCAGCTGGTTTGCTGGCCTCTGAACACACGACCCGTCAACGTTATGTACATCTAAGTGAGAAATTCCTTAGCCAGTCAAAACTGTTGATCGCTGAAAGAAATGTCAACAGACAAAAGTTGACACGTCTTCACAATCAAGCTGATTAGCACACATTGAGAAAGTGATCTCCAGCAACCTTCTCCCGCCTATTCATAACAAAATATATATTGCTTACACAACGCCGTCTGAAAAAAAACTAAAATCAAGATATCCGGTATTACTGCGAGGGAATGAATCAAGGCATTAGCTAGTTTTGTTTTAACTAAGAAGATACACATCAGTTTCAATTTGAACACCACTGACTTTTTGGTCGCACCTGTCGCACACAGATGGACTTTCCATCAATCTCCTCTCGGAAAGAAGCAATAACCTCCAGTGTTGTCTTCGTTAGAGATTGTCAGTAGTGCAAATCCTCCCCATGGCAGTGATTAGAGCTCAGACCACACTTTCGTAAGGCAGCCTTGTTGGCCGATGCGTCATCACTCTCATGCTAAGCAACACTGAACTACCACAAGTGACTACTGGAACACCTCTCTGGTGAGTAACGAACAGGCCACTCAGTCGTCTCGATAGGTTACGTAGTTATTCTTTGTTGACTCTAGTCAGTAATTCCGTATTCAGAACCCCCTAGAAAAGTTGAAGTCTACCATTGCATTAAGTGTGTTAGAGAATACTTTAGATAACTGGTGTATAATATTGTCTAATATAAAAAATCAACGGCGCAGTGGCCACTAGGGTTGTTCCATGTAAATGTGGCCAGAACCTTAATCCCGGCAGTGGCAAAGATATACATTATAGACGAGCTTTAATGAGGACGAAACTCGAGTCTATCGTTCGTCCGCTGAAGATTCTAGATGAAATGTCTACGGGAACGTGACAGTTGTGATAATTTATGTTTAACATCCAACTTGTAGTTGACCAAATCCTTGCTCACTCGACAGTAATATGTACTAATAAAAAACTGCCCTCAACTGAATCGCAGAACAGCTGAATACTTGGCTTAAAATGACCAAAAACTCTATTCAGAATTACAACCGCTTTGTAATTTCAGTTGCTTTTAATTTGGCAAATATTTCGTAAATTTTAGAATGTTAGTTCATACTGTTCAACCCAAAATATACTACTGAGATGCCTAGGATATATCAGACAATGGCAGTTTGCTTATATCGTACTGGTTAACGTTGTGAGATTTACACACACGTATAATATAGAGGCACAGTAATTAAACCATTGATTCAGTTGTAGTCATATTTCATTTAGACACATATGTCAAGTGGGTAAATGAATGCTCCCAGCTAGGCTGTATAAAGGAATTTGCATGCATTCTGACTCAGAAAAACTTCAATATGATTGTGCAGTTATAGTAGTGTCCATATATTTCTTTCTGGCTGAGAACGCACATCTTAACACACGTATGAACAAATACACTGAGATGGTTGCCAAATTCGGATGGTCGCTGGACGAATTATGTGATGAAAAATCGACCCTGACGTAGCGGTTCCGAATATACCTCTTAGAATGATGTTCAAACGTGAAGTGAAGCATACACTGCCAGTAGGTGAGCCGAATAATGGGGAATGTGCACAAAAGCAGTCGGTAACCAATATATAGTTGGGTCACTGGGAACGGAGTTAGGTCTTCTCGTTCCAACTTAATTTTCCAGCGAGTATACAAAACTCACTGTTCTTTGGACCCGGTGTCCATCGTGGTCCCTTTCTAACATTTTACTCGGTACCGACACTTCAATCACCATTGAGTAGCGAGCACTAGTTTACTCTGTTTACACGATTTAATTGCTTATATTGTTAGTTTACATGCACATTACCCATGCCTAATATAATCTCTTAATTTGGTTGTTACCTTCGTGAGAAATCGTCATCATGAGGAAGTTCGGGTTTAATAGTTCTCTTTGAATGAGGCTACTCGAAAACTCCATAGAAAGTGGGAAACGTGTCAGAATTCCTCACTTTTTATGAATACCCCTCAACCGTTATTACTTTCTGGTGCCCTACTCTAATCGCAATATCATTTTCACAAGAATAAATTCAATCACTTTGTTTCATTATCACCATCAAATATTCCATCGTTTCCGTTACGTCGCATCGCTTCCGATCTCACGATCACAATAACTTCATCATCATATGTATTATTGCTGAGTATGATTCGGTCACATCGCATCGCCTCCAGTTTCTGTGCGATTTTATGTTCCAACCCCTACTGTACATATGCAATCTTTATTAACACGACCACAGCACTATAGTGTTTTAACTAAATTTGATCAGATGGTCAATGGGATGGGCAAGAGTTTTCCCTACGTAACTGATACGACGGGTCACTGTTCATTTATTTAAAACTTAGAACTTGAATACAATCACTAGTATGAATTCTGCAATAACGGAATTTTACTAACGGCTTGTATTGTCGTTGTGTAAACTATGAAACCTTAACACAATGCTGAAAAAATACTGCATTTCTGTAGGTAACCGATTCTTCTTTCCTCTTGTCAGGGAGTGTTTCCTAAAGACAAATTCACCGATGACTCACAGACCGTCACCGACTGTACAGGTGAAAATGACATGGTTAGAAAGTTTCATTAAAAAATTTCCCAAAGTTCCACGGCAAGCCACTTTTGGGACCCGGGGTTATGTACAACAGTCAAACTAACCGTGAACTACATCATTATAGATGGTTTTCAATGTACACAATGTTCAGTTTTAACTAGACTAGGTTTGTGAAATCGCGTGTTCTCGACAACGATTTGCCATTATTACTGCGAGATAGTGTGAACAACTATGCGACGCACTCCTATCACATTAGCGCGTGGTAACTTTTTGCGACTTTGCATTTACTTGTGATACTAACAGACGAGAGCTACTCTATATTACTGAACATGCCGCTTTATACTTTTCTGATAGTCAGCTACATATGACAAACACATGTGTGATCATTTATACTTCACATCTGACAAGTGGCAATTTGTACTGTTTAGTTCGTTAGCACTGAAAAACTCAAAATTATGGAAGCATGCGTTGTTTTCTCTGAGCTTCATAAATCTTATTCACAAGAGCATAATAATTCAATTAATAGTGGAATCGTTTTGTTGACTACAAACAAATGTGAGCAATCTGTCTGCCATACTCGACTTCTGGCGAATATACGGCATTTTCCAATAGTCACCGATATATAGGAAAATGTGGTGTAACGTTGCAAATCTTGATGGCATCCTAAGTCTTTTGAACAAACGAAGTTACTTTTTATTGAAATAAGTGTGCAAATAATCGCTCAAGCCTTTATTCGAATTATGATGTCAAAATTCTCTGGTTTTCATAACAGATACTTGTTTTATACCTTTTTATTAAAGGAACCCACCTATCACATTCATTGGCAATCGATACTTTAATTTATTCAAAACGATGGTGTGAGTAACGATCACTTTAAGTGCGTACATTTGTACACACCTGCTATATAATCCCATAATAGACTTTTTTATTTTCTGGCTTGTTCTACACACAAGGAAAATTCTGGTGTGGCTACAAAATGTTCATCTCGGGGGACCGTTCATTCGTGCTAGGCGATGAAGTTAATCACAAGAAATTCTGTTGAGATAACTACAAAAGACTGACCGATTCAGCAGTTTCCAGTGAAAATCCTATAACTAGCCATTTATTCATTTTCAGCAATAAGGTTCCATCGGGACCCTCGGAAAGGATTTTTTGTCGAGTTGTTGTATCATACACCTTAACTTGATGGATGCGTAATCATCATAAGGCGGTGAAGAAACACCCGATGAATTAAAAATTATTGATATATAAGTGTTTATCTAATTAAGAATCATGCTACTTGACGGCTTCATTTCATTCAGTAGGTTCCATTGTGCAACACTGCAGTCACACGCGAATTGTCTGAACTTAGATTAAGAAAACCAGGCGACGATTCGAACTGACGTACTCTCGACTATCAGAACTAGGTCATACCAACCTGTTTATGGGCTGACGACCAAGTTGAACAAAACACTATGCAGAAAATGGTTACACATTGTCTTTGTTTAGAACGTACTCCGAAAACTTACCGTTTTACCAAACCTCAGAAAGTTGACAGAGCATGGTTTACTCCTTTCTGGTTTTTGGCGGAAGACCGTATGATTCACAAGGCAATTGGGCCCCTAAAGGTAATAGTTCCAGTCGTTCATCTTTTAACGGGTCGCGTCTAAATAGAGATGCTATGGTATCTGGGCAGTCATCTGGTAGACAAATATCATTCAGTAATCGGTTTATACTGTCTGTTGGGTAGCTTGAAGTCAGCAATAGTTCCCTTCGATAAGGTTCCATTAAAGCAATGGGCCCATTAAAAGTCATATAGAGTTCTCCTTGTACGGTCATGACATCCTTTTACTTCAGTCAGTATGTTTGGCGCAAAAGATGTACGATTTGAAGCTTGCTGTCCTTACTGAATTATCTCTTCATGGTTGATTGTAATAGTATTATATTGATCTTGCTGACCGCCTGGTATACTTGCTGAGTCAAACAAGTTCAATGGCATCTCCAGAATAATGTTCCAAATGTTGCTATATTTGAAGAGCTACACGGTACTTCACAAATAATCCAGTAAATTTGTTGGCCGTCTTTGATCACTTGCCACAGGGAACTATTGTTATCTATCTGTTTTTCCCCGTGTCCCAATCAAGTTGAGTGTTTTTTAAGTTTGTGTGATACCTGACTGGAATGAAATCTTATGTATTATTCAAATCTGGTCTCAAGGCTACAACTGAACTGGTGACAGACAGTCAGCAACTGGGCCGGACGTGGATGGCTATTGAGTTATTATCAGTTGAGTGAACAGTAATACAGCATGTCAATAATTGGTTTAGGCCACATTTGTGTCTGATTATGTAGTTCATATGTATAATGGTAACTTTCCTGAAGTACTTTAGTGAGCACATATGTCAGTAAATGCTTGTGCTGGTTCACTGAACAAACTGCCGGCTCTCTATTTCACTTACTAATTGGTTCTCATTTTACTGGCTTGATTGTGATCATGATACTATGATTAATTATTCGATTAGCATCACGATCATTGAGTATAACCGTAGATCGTCTACAAATCGCCGTAGTAAATACCACTCGCGGGGCCCTCCATTACAACGATCTGATTACTTCGTCGTAGGAAAGGCGAAATTACGTGGTAAGTAAATAAATTATGATAAATTGAACTAAGCGTGACAAGCGGGTTAACCGTATGCCGCATAAGTGCGCAGGTTTGTTTAATCCATGTGGACTACGGTTTTGAAGTTCACTGATATTACAGTGATAGTGATACTGCATTCAAAGTGTTTTTTTGAAAGGGTATGGTGATGAATTCTTCGGAGTCACAAGAGATGATACACAGCACTGACAAACCGGGAAAATAGTGATGCTCACCATGGAGGTTTGAGAATTCCGATTTTATGGTCAATTTTTTTAGTAATGCAGTGTGCCTATTTAATTCGGTTTGTGTTGCCATATCAATTGAGTTGAAGTGCGGTGTCGGCTACAAAGTGGTCCAATCCAGTGGGTTGTATCAAAAAGGCAAGTAGTTTTTTAAGACGTGATATCTCAGGAAAAAGTACTGCTACAATCAAATACATTTCTGCATTTTTGAAATTTTCGCGCTTACAGTTTGGTATGTATATATGGAAATTGGCTAAAAACTGTAGTTTCGACTATCTGCTATCATCAAATTTTCCCGAAATAACGTTGCTGAGATTATGTGTGAGTGATGTTTGCCTGATTTAGTTTAGGTTAAGACAACTGGATCGAGAGAACGACAAAGTTTGACAATATGTACTGTGGGCTTGTTGGCAGCATAAACTAATCTGACAAGCTGAACAGGAAAATTGTTTGGTTTTCGTTGATCTTATAATAAGGATTATTTCACGTCCGAAGTGGGCATCTGACCTACCAATATTCGTTAACAACATAGAAGATTTATCCAGCTCTGAGGTTGCTACGTCATCCTGTGTATACGCTAGAGTGGATGATAGCAAACGCATTATAAAAGTTATCAAGGTTTTCTCGTTACACAACCGGGTTGTATAGTTATCAAATAATTCTCCCCTCGGCTGTCATCCTGAAATGACTTACGTTCTTAAAGTATTTTATATTGACATGCTTTCTGTGGAGATAACTTGCAAGCTGCCCACTGTGCTTGAGTGAGAGTGAATCTGAAAAGTTCGCTTGGTAACATTGTACAAACGGGGAATTTATTCTATGTGTACACTGAACCATCACTTTAGTTGATCGCTGATGTCGAAAATTATGACAAACCCTTCTTGTAGGCTGATCATTAGCGGACCGTTAATCACAGAGTTTTGAACATTCCAGTTAACCCAAGTTTTTGTAAAAGAAATTTTGATAGTCTTAAATAACAACAGTTTTTGTGAAAGAAATCCCGATAGTCTTAAATAACAACAGTCCACCTTATGAAATCAGGGGACTGTAGAATCCCACATGTATCCGCTCTGTAACAGCTACTCGAAGTCATATTCACGTGTATAATGTTGCCCGTTTCTTATGGTTCAACCAGGAATAGAAAAAGCGAAACCTAAAATAACATTAAGAATTTATTTGTGGAGAGCTCAAAACTCTGTGGACACTGACGTGCTAGTGACTTAAATAGAGTGAGAGTTCTTCAGCTGACGATACAGGTACTTAGGGGTTTTCAAGTAGAGAGCATGCAACAATTTAATCACTGCACCACACTTAGTGAAACACTTATTTACTTAAAGTTAGGGGGTTGTTCAGCGTTCACAACCGCAGAATCCGGATGACACATTATATTTAAAGTTCGGTTTCGAAGTAGCTAACAATTTGTAAGAATTGAAACAAACTCTATTCATCCCGAATTGAACAACCCAACGGTATTCTGGTTGATCCCCATAACCAAACGGCAAACAGATTCTGGAGGATTGTGGCTTTAGCCATGCCTATGTGTACTGCTCATTCATTTTCCTGACCATAGGTTGCATTAGGTGGCAAACAACCTTTTACGGCTTTGGCAAGCTTGTGGTACGATTGCTGGATTGTCCAACAAGTCCTGTAATTAGTAACCATGACTAGCGCAGTTCGCAGAACGTTTTCTCGCAATTAAATATTATAACACTATTGATTTCTGTGAAAGGTATGCTGGTGACAACTTATCGATGTACTCTGAATTTGGTCAAACTAACCAGTTTGTGAAAATTCTCATTAGTCTATCTGAATGTCTGAGCGTGACCAGCTGGAGGAGGTTGAACATTTCTCCGGTGGTGTACAATTCACGGGTCTCACGAATCCTTCATTGGGGGTTATCGCCATCAGTAACCAACTGGAACCAGACAACATTTACATTCTAAAAGCTTCCGGCTAACAGAACGAGGAAAAGTTCATGTTAATTCGCTTTGTTACCAAACCGGACTTACTTGCTCTCCCGGGGACGTGGTTGTCATGTTAAAACAACTGACAGAAATATTACGGGACAGTGCATACTAGCTGCGGTTTATGGAGCACCATATCAAAATACGACCTTCATTTTGCACAAAGTTGTCGCAGAGGAATAGCTCTTATTTATCAAGCTGCTCTACAGAGCTCCTGAGTTCTCTGAGCAGACCTCGCAGAGGTTGATTGCGGCAGTCAAGTGAATGTCCTACGGTGCCTGCCTGCGATCAACAGTCACCACAAAATCGGTACCTTTACTGTCTGCGAGGATGAAAAACCTAAGTTTCGATGGTTCTTACTGTATTTGTCAATTTAATTCGAGCTTCGGCACGTTGTACTCACTGGAAACAGTGAGAAAGGTAACCAGTCCAACTGACAACGTACACTTCAAGCCGAGCATAACTCACATTTGGTCGCAGCCTTCGTATTCACATAGATCTTCTAGCCAGCCTGTTTTGGAAGAAAGCAGTAGACTTGAGGTTTGCCCCGGCTACAGTTCGGAATTTATATGTACCCTTGCTGCGATCAAGATTATTACATACTCCTTGGTGAAAAATTGAACAACTTCCTCGAAAGGGACGAGAACTTTGGCCTGCAATTTACTGACTGCGTCGTTGACCACTGGTAACATAATCGGATGCAAACACAGCTCGTAAATCAGTCCAAATGTCTTACAGTTAGGCTACGTAATGAAAGGTCACATCTATTGAAAGTAATCAAAGCTGTGTTGAGAACGCCTCTGAAACCTGATACAATAATGTAGCCTTGGTCTTTATTAAATTTGGACATATGAGGTATTGCTCTAATCGTGTTTTTGTTATACATTAGAGAATACACGCTATGGCTAGTGGTAGTGTTATAGTTGATGTATTCTGATAGTTCTGACCTTCTAAATCGTACCTCCTGATCTACTAGAGTATTATACATAAGCTGTCACTCATTTGTAAGTCCTGGTTGCCTGCCATTTTTTGATATGCTACTTGTCAACTGGTAAGTTTTTTTACTGTGTCCGCTCATCATGTATTCAAGCCGCATGATGTCGTTGTCTGGCGAAATTTAACCGACTGAACAGAACATGATATTTTGTTCTTTTAGACTGTGAGGTACCAGGAATTTTAAAAATGATGTCTGCATAGCGGGGCTTGTCGACAAGCACCCACTACTTAACTGATTTGACCTCTATTTACAAGGCGGACTGGCAAGTCGATTTCTCTACAGATGTTTATGTTTTTTCCAAATAAGTTATTGGTCCTAAAAACGTTGTTTTCTACTAGGGTCTATGGAACAGTTCGGTCAGTATTCCTTACTGCCAAACTAAAGACTTAAATTGGTCTTATTTGCAGACGGGGGGGAGGACAAAAACACCACTTTGATTTAACATCCTTTATTAGCTTAGCCAACATGGCTACCAATAGGGTAGAAAACTTTGGCAGGATTGCCTTAGGCAACTTTTATAAAAACAGCCGTAATCCACTTACCATAGGTATACAAACTAGCAAACTACACGAAACAGATAACTTCTCATCCATTAAGCGAGCGATACAATAAATTCTTCATTTTTGCTAGAGGGATAGAAACTAGGTGGATAAGATTTTGCCATACAGACAAAGTAGAACAAGTTATAAGCCGTGTTAGTCATTTAGTAGCCGGCAGGGCATGTGTCTATCAAAACCTGATGTTAAATCGTTTCCTAGAGAGAACATGCTTGTTAGCCACTTCCGCTTAAGAGTAGGCCAACAAGTGACATGTTCAAGCATACCTTATGTCAGAGGCGTGTATACGTGTACAAAGTCCTCCACAACAGATTGTTTTGTGAAAAAACTGCATGCTAAACACACGAAATGCATCGGCGTTTTCGGAAAGTGAATTACGAAACGCCGTAACTGTGACAAACGACCTCCACTGGGTGAAACTCCTTGTCACTAGTTTATCATGTCTAAAAATGTAACCATTCACACCATTAATCATAGGCCAAGTTCGGTACAAGCAAATAGATGGAAGACGTAGCCCTATGACCTCAATTTCATGGTAGTTTGCTTTTCTAGTAGTTCTGCAGGGATGTCATCCATTTGACAAGACAGCTTAACAAAATTATCCTTTCCTTCTATACGTATGGAAAAGGCTGTCGTATTCTTCTTGTTACAAGATAATCATGGGATGCTTTAGAATAACACTGGCGAAAGACACATTTTAGTGGGTAAGTTAGAGAAAGAAGGTGAATCTCTTGAGTTTGATAAGCAGCATGAAATTCGAAGTGCCAATATTTAGTCAGCATACACTTTCGAATGCAGCTTTTTAAGTCAAAAGAGCGTCTGGATTTGTTGACACCGAAAATAAGTAAGTGAATGTGATTTCGTTTTTGTTGGAAATCAGCACACATTTGTGCATGTGTTCACCTTTGAAAATGTATTTAAATTTCGTATAGACTGCCTTTGAAGGGGGTGAGAGGCGTTGTACACTATCCCCTATGTCTAAACGCTCATACACACCCAAGTCCTGTGATATTTTCAGAAATCTCTTATTAACTACTCAGTAAAGCTCAGTCGTTGACGTAATGATGAGCTATTTTTTGTTAACGGGCATCAGTAATCTAATCAGATCTACTGAAACGATTGACCAATTTTGTTTGGTGATCGTTTTTGGGTCAAGCCACAATTTTTGTGAGATGTTGACGAAACCGGATAATAGAGGCGTTGGTTTATCTGTGCTTGATTTGGTAATTATCTCAGAACCATGAAAGATGTAACACCTCTGTTTTTTAACGGTTTACCGGATAGTTCGCTTGATTTCACAGCTATTCTGCTAATTACTAGAAAATAGCTTAACCGGCTTATCTAAACTCAGATGCTCAAATCAAAAGTTTATAGTAGTCACGTGAAGGAAAATGGTTTATAACTGGGCCTTCCCAATACTTCGTTATGTTCACCGTACACGTTTACGAAGTGAAAATTAAGCTTTGAGAAGATGTTGAGGCTGTGAAGTTGATCCTGCTGCTTACGACTGTCGGTGAACTTTCAAGAAACTTAGAGGCTACTATGTAAGGTTTGAATAATGTCAGTTTTTCTGTTTTGTGACCTTTAAGCACACGTGTTAAATTACAACTAATCTCGTGAATGCATGTGCAGTTTGGATTGGTGGATGAATAACCTAAACCTCTGTGTTCAGTCTTCTGGTGCTAAGTTTCAGTAGACAACAGAATTAAGCGACGTGATGTGTCAAGCCTCTTCTGGTCATGTGGGCTGCTTACTCTATGAAAAAAATGTACGTAAGACTGAAGCCCTTGTGATGTGGAATCCCCACCCGTCATCGTCGTTCCTTCACTTATTCTTCTAACCATTATCACAATGGTGGTAACGGACCAATTGTTGATACTTATGACAGGGCCTTGCAGTGGAATTGCATATAATCAGTGGAGAAACGTGAAACGGCACCTAACTTGTTGCAGCCTCACGCAGAAACCCAAATATTTAACGTCAAAATGACCAAACCTTTCAATCGGCAACCGGTTTTTATATGAGACAGTCTCGTCGTGATCTCTTCATATTTCCTTACATCACAAACAACTGAGTAAGGTTTCATCAGTTGTTACCTCCCTGAACCGGACCGATCACCACCTTCATCAGCAGTTCCAGAAACGAAACTTATATGTCACATTGTCTGGTGATTTGAGGACGAGTGCGAATTAAGAAACTAATAACCATTCTTTCTTTGTCTATAGCGAATCCTAATCTGTACACCACATGATTTACGTTAGTTAGCCATGGCATTAATAAAGGCCGCACGGTATGGCAGATGACTGGTTGACAAGTTCAGCACACGGTTCACCCAGCTGAGATAGTGCGACTTTACCGGTTGAGTCGCACTGATGATGCAGTTGATCTTGACGGTAATATATATACATATATATATATATATATATAGATGCACATATATATGCTGTTGATAACTAATACGCTGCAAAACAAGGCGTAGTTATTGAGCCACCAGATGGAACCAAATTTTAAATCGTTTTTTGACCAAAAAGCAAGGTTATTCATGAAATCTGAAGTCTGTGACAGAACACCTTATAGACCGAATTATTAGCCAGCTGACTCTGTCTCGACATTATGTTCTATCCATTCAAGATTTTACTAGATTGCATCCTTCTAACGAGAACCATATCTTATACTTTTTGATCCGATGAATCAGTAGCGTTCCACACTAGAGAAGATGAATACATAAAAACGATACTGCTTCCAATCTATTGACTCACGTGCAGACAGCAGGTGGCAAGAAGTTCAATTATACCTGTTCCTTCTATCTGCATAAGCAAGATATCCGACAGTTTTCAGCCCATTCGTATCAAATTGTCATGTAATGGCGTTCACCATATTTTCTTGCCCAAACTGGTATCCAATTTTCTTGTTTGTCTATGTCCTAACTAGCACCATTGCATTGAAATTCTTCTCGTCTTATTGATCGGAAGTTCTGTTTTTTTGTCAGATGTTGGCATCGTGTCTGTTTAACACCTTATATCTGAAGAACATTTTTTTGGAAACCGTTTATTTTTCCTGAGAAGTACAAAAAGTTCTCAGATTGTCTGACTTATGTTAGTTCATCTTTCCCAAACCTACTGCCGATCAAATCGCCTCATGTAGTACAAAATGGGAATTGGACTACCTGATGTGCTATTGACTTGATCCAAAATGCCTGTTCGAGGTTAAGTCACTTTTGAGTCAACAGAAAAACTATCCGTCTTCACGAACAGGAATTACAGCTAACAAAATATTTAACACCAGACACACTGGACTGCACTATCTTTCACTTTTGGACCTAAATGTTGCAATGGGGTACACAATATTCTTTTAGTTTTCGGACCTGATCGTTTACACGTTTGAAATTGAATTTACGAAAATGATGGCATTATTCAGACAAGAAAGTTGCACAAAATTGTGTGAGATGCAACTCTAACTTCTGCTGTCCGCAAGCTACAACAACGCGTTGAAATGCAAAATAAAACCATTTATTTAAATTAGATTTCGGCCGCGAGTTCCAATCATTTTTTTTACAATTTTGTTGTTAGCGACTTCCAAGTGAGATGTGCTTCTGAACGCTGAACAGTGATCGATCCGTGTGATTAAATTAGGTGGAAATCTAACCCGGGCTCTTCAATGGTGAACACTCCACAGAAAGCTTCTGTTAGAAGCAAACAGCTCCTCGGGCAAATCCCTGCGAACTAGCACCAATGAAAATGATTTATTGCAGTAATGGTACTCGATGAATTGTTTATAGTCAGTAACGTACAGGTTAAACATTGGTAGCACTCTTAAAATTTATTACGCCTGAATGATTCCGGTGGAACTACAGATCGGGGTTAGTGTTGTGGGTGCTGTGCATAGGTCACTAAGTCTGAAGAACGGGTAGTATTATTCCAGTAAAAGTTACACGCCTCTGTTAGGTTTGTGCTCCGAAGCGGGAAATTTAGTTAACCATTTGGAAACTAACAACAGTATTTGTCGGATTGTTTATATGTTTATTGGATTTTACACCTAGTTCACTTTACTGTAATCCATTCGCTTCCACTGGTGTAATACGAATCACTGCAGTGTTAATTTGAACTCGCGATTCTAACTATTTAATTCCGAAGTAGCTGGAGCGAAATAACTGTTGAAAATACTACCTAACTAAACCACGTCCAAAATGTTTGTTAGGGCCTAGCAACCACTAGTCGCCTAAACTCTAAGTATAAATTAACTGATTTCTTAATTTCTCTTACTGTATCTTCCACCTCCCTGTGGTTCTGTACGAAGCGTTTTGGTTGGTTAGCAATTACGGTCCTTATCAAGTAAGGGCAACAAAAAAAAATTGAACTTGACATAGGTTTTAAAAATTTCCGAACTCGTTAATCGCATGCACATGGTGACTGTGAATCGAGTTGATCAATCGTCACCTGGCTTTGACACGGTTCACGTGTCTGGTTGTATACTTTTTCATAGATCTTTCACACTAGCAAGTTTCAGCCATCAGATAGACCGACACACTGCCAGATTTCAAAAGAAATACATGAACGAAATGCACACTTGAAAAGTGTTTTAAAGTTACTTTTGCACAGTGAATGACAGTTGTGGCTTATGAGTTGTTTTTGCAACTCTTAGGGTGAATTCCACTGACGCATTACAAAAATAAGACGATTAGCTTACCTGCCAGTATGTTTTCTACTAGCGGTTGATACTTTTTTCACCAACGTAAACCAAGGGCGCTTAAAAGTGGAAGGCTATTTTTATTTTCACTTAAAAACACAAACAAGCACACTTTGGAAAAACTATGTTCTACTTTCCCAATGGTTAAAGCTGAGCGGTGGGACACATCAATGCCATTAAAGTGATTCAACCTCTGGCCCCGCTTTTGTGGCGCAAAGGTGTTCACCATTGTGCTGTTGACCGTAACCAAGGCTACGCTGATTTGTCACGAATGAACTCACACTGATATTTGTCTGCGGGTTTGCCGGATTGCTTTAAGGGTATCCACAACTTTCCCAGCGGTGAATGCATGACCAAGACGCCTCATCGAGTTAAAGTCATAAAAATTGTTACGCTTGCTGGGTAACGTTCTCTATAATGAGGGTGGCTATAGACCATTTGTCCTCTAGCTTGCTTAGCTGACTTCGTGGTTACCGTGACTTGCATGGCCAATTAGTGTTGGTTTGTCCTAAATCAGCAAGTTTTCTCTATTTTCAAGTATCACGGGATATTGAAACCTAGTGTCAACTATTCATTACAGACAACGATGTACTTTTGGATGTAATCAATATGAACTAAATGGAGGTGAGTCCAAGATATCCTCCCTGACCATCTTAATCAAGAAAAACTGTAAAGATAAATTTATGAATTTCCCACTTATATTATTGAAATCCTTGTAGCTAACACTGTTACAACAAGTGAGTGACATGCAGTTCTTTGAATGCTGTTGGAATAAATGATCAATGATGATCAGTGGACAGGATTACGGAGGATCAGAACTGTGGATTTCGAATATTAGAGCTGGGTAGATCAACAGTAACATTCTTCCCTGCACGCTCTGATGACTACTTTGCAGCAGAGGAAACGCTCAAACCAAATTTAGGTTAGAAGCGTGAAAATCCACCAGAACTGCGGAGTGATATTACTGAACGAAGTTATAGTCAACTAAGGACTGTGGAGGTGGAGCCAACTGGAATCGATACACTGAAACCGAAAGCCAAACAGCACGACGGTTCTGTGAATTGGCAATACGAACCACGAAATTCAAATCTGGTTCACATGAAGCCATCTGTTGATAAGTACATCGAAAAACTCTAGTTTTTGTAGTTTTTTGTTTGAAGTGAAGATCTTCAAACAGTTAGCAATAATTACCGTTTATACAGCAACAAAGTCCATTTTGTTTTGAGGGACTCAGAATTTACTTGTGAAAATAAACAAGTTCTGAATTATGACTTTGTCATCCAATGTTAATTTCTTCAGGTCTCTACTTTTTTCGTAGAGTGCTAAAAGACAAGTCGGTTTGGCCTAAGCAAATAAGTATATTGTTGTAAATACTACAAAACCCCTCCAGATAATTCAATTCAATTCAAAAACTGATCTTTTAGTACGAATAACTGGCGTCACCATACACTGACATACCAGAATTTTTCGAAAGTTGTATATGCAGAAACTACTCAAGAATATTACTGGAATGCTCAAGACAATTATTGATTCAGCTTTGTAGCTACTTTCTTGTACTCCAGAGACAAAATAATATGATTACCTCAGTCAAGTCAGCTTTAGAAAACGAATCAATCTCTAGAACATGAGACGGATGGCAATAAGAAGGCCAATATCTGTCTGACACATTGCATGAAAAGTGACCACAAGTGACTAGACCGGCTAGCTCCTCAACTTCGCTACGTATAACTGTATCGGCTCCTCAGTGTGGGCAAAGACGAGGATGAAATGCATATTCCACTTATATTTTCAAGAAACCTAGTTTCTTGTGATTCTAACTCATCTGTTTTCACTTCTGAATGCTTTCATAGCGACAGAACAATCTGTCGAATTTAAAATGTGCGGAATGAAGGTTGACAACAATGATCACAAAAGAAGTGTTTGTGAGCTGTATGGGTATTTCTGGCTCGCCATTTAACGCATTGAACACTGAAGTCCCTGAATAAGTCCACACTGTCGACTAGATATGAAATGTGTGGGCAGTGTCTAGGGCCTTCAGCAGCAGTAGCCTAAAAATATGAAGTGTAAACTTCAAAAACTAGTGAATGAATTTTGTGTTCAGAGAAACGAGCCTTGCTTTTCGTAGTGAACGACATTGCCAACAAGTGTGATGACCAATTCACTGTCACATTATAGAGGGGATGGGATTAATTATATATGTTCACGTAAAACGGACAATTTAAAAACTAAAGACCGTATGTACAGTTTTCGCCTTCATTAACTTTTGTGGTTAACAACTCACTTCGAAAACCTTCACACTACTCTCAATAAAGTGCACGCAACAGATAAGCACAGGAGCAATCAATTAGACTCACTAGTTCACAAAAATCCAATCGCAAAAATATACTGGACGATACTGGCAGTTTCTGTAGATCGTGCATCCAACAAATGCGTTAGAAACGATACCGCACAGGAGATGTCTGTGTTTTCTAAACCCAGAGAACAACTAGCACTTCGGCAGTCTTAAACCCCCAGCGTAATCCGCCTTGCATAGAGTGCTAGCAATTTCTAAATCTCACTATGCATCTTACTGTACTTTAGCCTTTTGTCATTAACATTTTCATGCACTGAATTTCCTTTGATTGTGGAGCGTACTCGGTATTCACGCACACAAATAGTGACGCGTCACATTAGTGTTCAACACCTTGCGGATATTTCAGAACCAGCTCCTCCTGTCCGCAGTTTGAAATGTTCTCATAATTTACCACACACCTTCTATACTCTTTGTTTCAATTATTTATTCTGTACACCTTC
>QNGE01000833.1:6963-40015 GCA_008508345.1 Paragonimus westermani
ATTCGAACTTACCAACCGACGTTATGTGCACAGAAGTGGTTGAAACAACCGGTCGGGTTGCCATGGTCATGATTACATAATAACTGGTGTGCTTGTATGTGTGTCTAGTCCCTGTGTGTCGTTAAATATTTGTTGTATATAACTGGCATGTTTTACGTTTGCGACTGATGAGAGTAAATGAAATGTTAACATATCGCAATATATGTCTTCTTTCTGCTCTGATGAAGTGATCTATAAACGTCTGGGTCTGTCGCCTTGGTGAAACCGAAGCTCGTCTAGACTGCAGGTTTTGGTTGACAGCACACCATTTGGATTACGGTTGATGACTGTTACAACTGTTCCCCCAGCACAGGCTATTTCTGACCAGCACTAGCATCATTGTTACACATGGTGCTCTCGTTTCCAAAGTCAAACGTGGTCTCTGGTAGACTACTTGAATACTTGAATTCGGATCATTCGTTGGTGAACCTGCATTTTTGTTTTCTTTTCGTTGGGCAGTGAACTCACTAACCGCGACAGTTGGCTGTTGAGAAACTGGCCCTGTGGTCAACAAAGTATAAGTACCAAACTAGCTGTACTACTCGGAATTAAGGACTTCGAATAGCCCCGGAAATGATAATTGAATCAAAACCCCCCGTGCAAATAATAAGAAGACCTCGTACTGGTTGCAGTAAGCAGTTCATAATCATGAGACGAGAATCCGAATTTGTGGATGTACGACAATATTGAAGAAATCACAGTCTGTCATTGGCTGATCGTATTAGCACATGCAAAGTCAAACTGTAGGTCGATTGGTGCAGTACAGTACAAAGAAGTCAACGAATAACGGAAGGCGTGACAATGAGACTGTTCGTCCAGTCCTGGTGCGGAATGTTTTACGCGACGCTTGGATTGGTCTCCTTTTAGGTCTCTTATTGTGTCGGGGTTTGGATAAGCGATGAATCGAGTAGATTTTCATCGCACTAGCCTACAATGCAATCTCATCAATGCTCACCCTGATGATCCTAATAGCTGCTGGATCGAACTCTCAGGCCACTCATGAAGCAGGTACTGTAACATGCGGCACGGTTATTCGTGGGCTAAATAAACCTTTAGTTTCAGGGAAATCCGTGGAGTTGTTGGATATCAGACAGAACATTCTTCCTGGCTGTTCATATAACAAATTTATGAGGGATATCGGTGGAAAGCTGAGGCTTTGGCTAGTCGCCGATTGTGAGGCTTGGCTAATGGAGAAATTTAAGAGGCAGAAAACCGCTTTTGCTCCGGGAAACAGCGGCAAAATCTTCAGGCTTATTGCGACTATTGGTCCAGGACATCCGTCACTGAGTGAAGCTGTCAGTGACAGACGACACCCATCCATAATAAGTCTAGAAGGTTAGAGCGCTTGACAGAACACCTTGAGGGTCGTTTTGGCTTATCTGATGCTTTCACTGTGTTACCGCCCTGTGCTTGTAGTATTGCACCCTGGTCGATAGATTTAGAGCCACCCACGAAGATAGGTCGGCCATTGCATTTCTGCTTTCAGCCACAACAAGACTGCTGACCTAGATGATCTCGTGCCGGCAGTTTGGAAAGAGATTAGGGAGGCATCGAATTAGTCGTTCCAGCGCGTGTAGACAGAGAAGTTCCCTCTCCTCAGTTCACTCGGTAGTGGCACCTATATTTAAAAAAGAGTCAGGGGTTCTTTGGAAATCATGGGGGGATTAGCTCGGTTCTGTCCATCATTAGATTTCTGACACCTATTATAATCAGACGGCCCAGTACATCCCAGGTGACACTAGGGAAGGACAGATAGGGTTTCGTCCTAGCAGGATTTGCTGCTCAAATTTTCCCTTTTCGCCGAGTGCTGGGAAAGTGTCATACGTACAGCCTTATTTCTCGACTGTGAATGTGCGTCCGATTCAGTGCGTTAACCTTCATTTTTTTATTCGTTTAAATGCAAAGGTGTGCATATATTGTCGATGCTTTAATTCCATATTTCAGTTCAGATTAGGGTTTACGACAAACTTTCTGATTGTGTTAGCACGAAGAGCGGCGTCCCTCCAGCTCCACCGTTTTTGTTTAATTTCGCCATAGACAATGGAGGACTGTCTATGACACTCACGAGATGTCCGTGTTAATCTCCCACTTGGTAGAAAACTGGTTGACCTTAATTACGCTAACGATAAGTTGTTCGACAGTTTTCAAGCAGTTGGGACAATGATGGACGCTTACTCCCGCCGTGGCAAATACTTCAGAATGCGTTTCCCAGCAAAATGTTTCTGCAAGACTGCCGTGGTTACATAGATTTACTGTTAGACAATGAAGTTATGGAGGTTATTGACCGCTCTGTTTGCTTAAGAGGCTGCGTATGCAGTGACAAAGGTGTAAAGAATGAGACGGAAGCACGTATCTCCAAAACTAGGACGATATTCACGAATTTAGGACACCTCTGGTGGTAGAAAGGCACTTCTCTGAGGCTTAAGAATTGCTTGTATAAGGCCGCAGTAAAGGCCCTGTTACTTTCTGGCTCCGAGACTTAGCCACTCATAACAGAAGAAATGAACCGTCTTCATGTATTCGACCATCGACACCTGCGTTCAGTGGCTCGCGTTGGGTGGCACCAACGGACAAGCAACGAAGAGGTTAAGGAGTGGGGCAAACCGGGCAGACGAATTCTTCTGTTCAGTCCTTACATTCACACAGACTTAGGTGGCTAGACTATGCACTAAGGGTGCTAGCTAGTCATCCACCACACCGAGCACTCCTTACTGATGCTGCAGCCGACTTGCGTAAGGTGCGAGATGGACAAATGATGACCAGACGTACAGAAACGAGGTTGTTCATCAGGAATTCATCTCCCGCGCTAAAGACTTCGCGAGTCCCAAAACCGTTGATTAGAGACGTTAGGTGAGGTGACTGCTAGTCGGGTTCAGTGGCCTGAATTCCGTTGTTTGGCCGAGTTAGTGACGTAGAGCAGTGAAGGCTGTGTGGAAGTTGTCTTGCTGGTGACGCCTTATTCTCATTTGTAGCTCAGTTATTTGTATGTAAAATGCAGACAGTTTGGTGTTGTGTGTTCGGGGGTGGACACATTTGTCCAGTAGGTAGGTTCCGTCTCTTTTACTTTTCATTGGGTGGGGCATGCTTTTTTCATGGTTATGTGATACCTAAGCATACGTGTATTGGACGGTCGTTAGCTTTCAGCCAGTCCTCCACTGATTTGCAAATCCCCTTCGCTCATGAAACCAAGTTCCACTCGTCTATCGTTCGGTTGAAAAGTTATCATGAAGGAGCACTCCGTTAGGGAAATATCCCACTTTCACTCAATCGATTTGCGCTCGTTGATGCAAATCGGTTCCCATCCGTGCACTGTCTTTCAGCCGCTGGGATGGTTAACAACGGTCATCCACTGACGGTTGTGGATGACTGTAGTCAAAAACTAGGACGTTGTAGTCAGACAATTTAGCTTTAAGTGTGCGTACAGTTCTGTGTCAGCTTGCACAACTGTGTTCACGGCGATATGCTGGCACTGTTCACTGAATTGCTTCGTTTAGGAGGCTTGCTTTGGGTGAGCCCTTTTGGTCGGAATTCCCATGATGCGGCTTGTAACTTACTTTTTGTTTGGCGTTTACTTGTTGGAAATTCGGTGCATGGTGTGTCCGTTCGCGTTCCTATACTTTTTGTAACTCCGCTAGATGTTATTGATAAACAGATTGGAAATAACACAACGTTACGAGCAATTTGTAATACTCTACTCTGTCGATGTGATTTCGATTACAACACTCCTGAGGAAAGCCACCCGTGGTGGTTGAAACGTAGAGTGTTACAACTTGCTCGTAACGTTGTGTTATTCCCAATCTGTTTATCAATAACATGTTAACCACGACGCCCAAACTATTCAACTTCATTCGTACTAAATTTGGTGCGGATATCTTACATCCGCTAGATGTTCCCTATTATTATTTTGAACTGTTCAGAGACAGTCACCAGTCAAACACGAAAGATACATGATAAAAAGTTAGTGTGAAACAGACAAAGAGGATTGTGCCAACTAAAAAGGTTAATATTTACCTCTGTGCATATCTGCCAGAGGGTTGGGTCGGATGTGCCACTTTTTTCAGCCCTGTGTGGGCTGCAGAAATTTTGGAAAGTAAATTTATTATTTTTCGCAGATTGGTTCATTCAAAAGCTAATGTTTAGCATTGTCCTTATTAAAGATGTCCGCTAAAATTAAACCTCTGTTATTTCTGTCACATCTATTAATTACTGCACAATATCCTCTATGCGTTGTGGATAAAACATCAAGTTCACAATTTCCTGCTGTCGTTCATCCGTCTTTACTTAGTTTCGCCTGTCATGCACTACTACTGGATAGTTTATCGGGCGGTGATATGGAAATTTCACAGCTGAACAACATCTGCTCTGAGACAATTCAGTTTACACGATTCTTCTAGGTGTCTGAGAGAATGGGTGAGCAGTGGGTCGTCGTAATTTAAATGTGACACCAAATTGGGATGACTAATATCAGTCACTTATTGCATGATGGAGTAGAACAGTTTGTTGCCGCTGGATTCTGTTTGTCATTTTTCTTTGTTATGTGCAGTAGCCCGCAAAACCAGCTAGCGTTACTTTTAAAATGAATAAAAAGTAATTGCTCATAAAATTACTTTTAGTTCGCAGCACTCAAAACCTCCATATATAACAGCGTTTTCCGAAATGTACTACATGTAGCAGTACCGCGTTTCGTCCGGTTTCTTGCTTCTCTTTTAGACAAACGTTTTTCTCATCTTTTCGTTCCATAGGATGTTGTCTCGTTACTCACTCGCTCCATTGCTCCATCAATTCATGGTCACGACCAGATCAAATTTGCCATACTTTTGCTTCTTCTGGGCGGGGTTGAGCGCCAGCTTTCTAATGGTTCACGAATAAGGGGAGACATTAATCTGCTACTCATGGGCGATCCGTCTGTCGCCAAATCCCAGTTCCTCAGATTTGTTCTTCATGTTGCCCATCGAGCCATTGCTACTACTGGTCGCGGATCATCCGGCGTCGGTTTGACCGCGGCTGTCACGACAGATTTTGAAACAGGTTCGTGTGCCGTTAACAATTTTTCTCTCGAGGTATCAGATTTAATGAGTTTGACTCTACTGTGTGCCGTTCATTAGGTTCAAACATATCAGCTTGAATTAATTACTCACCCTCACGTTTATTATTGTAAGATCTAATGATCTAAATTCGGTAGTAAATCTGAATATCCTGAACTGAATCGTACTTGAATCGTTTGTAGTTTTGTTTTACAGCTACCATCTTACTCCCGTTCATTTGCAAGATGTAGACATCTTGATGTGCATTGTTCGGGTTTGGACGGGGTCTAGGGTGGTTAAGTTTTATCCTTTCCTTTCGATTAACACTCCTCCGTAGTTACGTAGCAGTTAAGCATTAGTGTGAAATGCTTGTCTGTGCTCTCTTAATTGTGGAAGCTAGTGATGCTTTTTTATGGAATCATCCGATTCAATTTTCCCTTCGGAAAATCAATTATTTTCATATTTTCGAACTGTTTTCTGTCACGCGCCGCACTGATTTTTCCGCTAGGAGTGATACTGTCGCTGGATTTTCAAAACTTAGTCCCTCCAGGGTGCGATTGTTATAGGTTGCCCCATTAATTCAATGAAATGGCAGGCATTAAGCTGTTTAGAAAAAAAGTAAAACCGTACATTTGTCTTGATTATGTAGAACCACATGTTGAATACATTCTCAGGACCGCGTTTCCTGCCGTTTTCGGGGTCCAGATGCATTATTCGTTCTGCCGTTTAGTTGGCTACTCTTGCTGGTTATCCGTACGAGTGCAATGGCTGTATGGTACTTTCAGTGTCATTGATCAGCCTGTCCATTGGCTGTGCACATACACAATAGTAGGAATGCAATTCTTTGCAAAAATCTGGAGATTCAGTTCTGGTTTTGTTTTTGACAAACTTTTCCCAAACTCGTTTATACTATACCTGAAGGTCGTCTTTGTTAAACTGTTCAAATGTATTGACAAATTTACCAACGTTTCTCACTCCACCGATCATTTTGCAGACAGATGAAAGCATCTATTAATAATCCAACAACTGTAGATGGAGTTCGTCTTCTGAGTTGACGAATTAATGCCTAACCTAGGCTCTAGTTGAAAACATGGGAGATGACGATTACTCACGTTCAGTTACATAACTGCCCATTTGACTGAATCATCTGTCAAGTAAGAGCAACTACTGAAGCGGGACGGTTAAAAGTACTGCCTCATTCTCATATGAAGCCTAATGTTTTGGCTTTTATCAGATGGCCATCATTTTCCCTTCATCTATCAGCCGAAGCTATTTTTCGTGATTTCATGGCAACTCAGCGTAAACATCAGATTTGAGCGGATTACTGTCTGTGAAGGGGAGCACAGTTTCACTCCTACAGTTGTTTGTGCTTGAACCGCTTACATTGATGAGTGTTTGCGTTCGTTTTAGAAACTGTTTTGCGCCATTGCTATTTCTGAACAGTAGCGATGAAACTAGGTTCTCCGAGATTCATGTATTTATCTATTCGGCTAGCTGTCAGCGATGATGCTGACAAAGAAGTCCACTATGCATTATTCATGTCGCTCGTCTATTCGTTCTTCGAACTTCTAACCACTCGGTGAGGTAATTTTCCATTTTCTACATCACGAGATGTTTGTTGTCACAGAACATACTCAATGACATGGGCCGAATGCCCTCAGACTGCCCAAAGCTAGACAAGAACAATCGAGGTAACACGAACGTCGACCCCCCAGCCGTGTGATTTGTAGCTGATGTCATTACACGAGAATTGTCTATGTACCAAACTGCATAAATCTGGTAGACTGTTATTTATCCAATGAGTTCCGCTCGAATGGACCGTCAGGTATTGAGTTAACAGACATTAACTGTTGTTTAAGCAACGAGTGTGATCAACGCGGATTTCAACAATCAAAATATCCTCGTTGCTGTTTCCATAAATAATAGTTTAGGTTACGAAGACCGTCGGGATAGCGCACGAAATGTAAAACTTCGTCTCTGTTAGTGGCCGTTACGCTGACTTTTGAACTCACTCTGCCTTTTAAAGAGTGTGATTTCAAGCCAAGAATGCACTGCGAGAGTTGTTTGTTGCTGATGGGGAATATGGCTTTTATAGTTTGTGGCTGTTCTCAATAATTTGCGACTTCACATGCTGCTGAATGGTTTCTATTATCTGTCAAAACAATATTGGACGTGACAACGAACACCTTGCGGTTTGTCACTTAAAAATCCACTTAACCTAGACGCCTTCTGATGTTTGCATTTCTTAAAATTACCCTCATATTTTTGTGTAACAAGGCAATACGAACCCGATCAATTTTTTATCAGGTGAACGAAATCTAGAGGCCGGCGCGATGGTGCTTGCTGATCGGGGTATCGTTTGCATTGATGAATTTGACAAAATGTCCGATATTGATCGAACTGCAATACACGAGGTGATGGAACAAGGGCGTGTGACAATTGCAAAAGCCGGAATCCAAGCTAAACTGAACGCTCGATGTTCTGTCATGGCTGCCGCTAATCCAGTGTATGGTAAATACGATCAATATAAAACACCTATGGAGAACATTGGGCTTCAGGTCAGCTTTCTATATTTCTTCCACTCACCCTCTCATCTATAGATTTTTGGTTTCTTGATTCAATTTCGCCATTGGAATGTGTACAAAGGTCCTTAAGACCGAACTGGGTGATCTAGTTTACGGTTACGGGTTCATGTTCCGGTTCCCTTGACTTGTAGCGTGATACCATTCAACCCACAAAATCGTCATGTCTCAAAATACTATAAGCTGAAGTAAGAGCTGAAAATCGTGCGTAGCAGATTAGTGCGAGCCAGATGTGCATATCTGCGTGAACACAGCGACCCTTGACAAAATGGCTACACTGCACAAAAGTATAACATTGTCTTAAACGCTACTCAGGTACTGCTTGCAACCGAGAAAGATGCACGTAGTTTTCTGAAAAAACAACCATACTACTGATAGTTGTATGCAAACTAAACAACTCGTCAAAAATGATCAATCGCTCGCAGAAGAACAATTGAGTTAAAAACAGTGTAGCATAACTGGTTGTTTACCAAAACCGAAACCGGTTGTGTCTCAAAACGTACCGCAAATCTAACTTGCAAATTAGTGGATCCAAGCAAAACCAACAAATCAGGATGCTGTATGCGGAAAACAGAGAAGCCAGTCGTGCATCAGAAAAGGAGAGATGGTTGGCAGTCCCCTGCACAAGGTCGGACCGGGTCGAATGACCCCCTTCTCCCAGGCATACACGCCCTCTACTTCTGGGCGGCCTTTTTTCCCATTCACTCGATCGATCCTCCGATGTCCACGATCCACCTCATCCGATCAGCAAGGGTCGTTGCATTCTAATGTGCTCCGTCGGTTCACACACTGACCCGGGCTCATGTCATAATCATCACAACATGAGGCCCGTACGGACGGCTATCCAGGTCTGAAGCTGAGGCTGCTTACGAGTAATCTCGTGCTACACTATGCAAATATACTGACAGCGCTCTGGAACATTGTCGGATATGATTGCAATGTATCCGTTCTGTTCGCACCTTATCAAGTCACGCGAGTCGAAACTTTGACATTCACAGACAGCCTTTTTAACTAGCGTTGACATTAGAGACCCAATCTGGAATTCTCCAATAGAACAGTCTGTCACTCACGGAACCTGTTATAACTCATGTTAACACCCAATTTCGTGGTACATTAGTATTGTGTGTAATTTTCGGAAGCCACCTGTCAACATTCCCAATGAAACCCCCCGAGTACTCATCAAAAACATACTGTAGCGAACAAGCTCGTTTCGTATTTTTCATCTTCTGACAAATAATATAACGCGTATATGCAACATTGCTGTCAGATTGAGACGAACAAAACAGCTGCTGAATCACCCCGAACACGGATGTCCACCACGATTTATTTGTGCTCATTTTCGGATCAGGAAACAGCGTACAGCTGTGCACGAGAACAACTTCGGTATCGATATTGTATTTCTTTGCATCAGGTGCTGCTACATTCCTGCAGAAGCGTTTTCGAGAGACTGAGGCTTATGTTAAGTTCATGGTTGATTAGTTGTCCTTACCTGATAATATATATGCCAGTTACAATGCCGGTATAATCATTGCTGAATTATCGACCAATGATAATTCACTACCGAAACGTTCGCTCTGTGTAACGTTTGCAATTGGGCACACCTCTGAGAGGCCCAGTGGAGACTGTGGAAATCAGTTCATGTTTCATTTGGTACAAGTTCAGTAGGATTTTTTTTGTTTTCTCTATTCGGTATTTCGAAAAGGTGCGCTATTTAAGGTCCCACTTCTGTTGGAGCTTGCCGTGGTCGGGACTAGAACTCACGCACGCGTTCATGAGGTAACCGTGTTGACCGCTGGGCTCTATCCAGAAGGAAACTTCAGTCTAGTGCTTCTTTGCAAATGGGAGCGATTAGAATATAGTTGAGAGTGCGCCAGCTGTGATCAATTGAGTGATGTTCAATTTGTGTTAACCAGAAACCCCCTTTTACTCACCTGTATTAGGTACTTTAAGTGCTGTATACAATACTTATTAGTAACAAAACGAATTTAACTGACATTCCCCCATGGGATCCGTTGTCGAAGTTCACCGCCTTTTGCGCTGTCAGTTACATTTCCAGCCTGTCTATTGCATTTTTGCTTCAAAATAGTTTGTGAACTCTCATAAAACCCACACCTAATTTGCTACCTCCTGATTGTACAAGCGGATCAAATCAAAATCCGTGTTTTACATAGCCCTTGCATGGCGAATCCTCCTCTAATCTTTTTTCCTTTAGTGTTTATTGTTTATTATCCACTGGTTACAGGGTAGAGCCTAGTTCCTTTCCGTTACCCCTCAGGTGGTTCGTCCGTTTAACATTCTGGTTACTACCGTTATTGCTACTTTTCGTGCGTGACCTGATAACGTTTACTGCGTTGCATAAAGTCTGTCTTTTCGTACTTCGATTGGTTGTAAGACAGCCACTTGGTCGGATGTTCCCTTGTCTGTGAACAACGTATGCCATTATTTACACCTCCTCTCTGATACGAGGAAATGAACTGCTGTTCTGATTGCACAATTTTGGATTTCAGTACACAAAAACGAACTACACTCGATCAATAGTTGCTTGATTGCCTTACTAGTCGTTCTGTGTTTTTCCGTTTCGATCATGGCATTCTCATTGCTTAATGGGAGAACTGAGCCTGGACATCACATAACTCTTGAAACACGGGACAATTTCGAGTTACTCTTCCGGAGTTTAAACTGGGGAACCTCTCAAATACATCCTCAAAATTGCTCGAGCTTATATCTTTTATGACGTACTGTACACACTGAATACGGGATAGCTATTCGACCTTCTGTTGTAAACCCTCGAAAAAATATGCCGGTTCGCCCACGGTTGCATTAATGTGCTTGATAGGTATTGGATTCTCCTCTTAATAAGTAAAATGGAAAGTCTTGATCTCGAGAATAACGCGACTGTCTCCCTTAATTGCTCCCAAGACAAACCGAAAGACGGGTGTAGAAAGCGGCTTTGTTTTGTTCCAAAAATGTGTACCTTAGGGAAGAAATTACAAGGTGTTTATAGGGTGCATAACGACCTACAGACCTTCTCCAAATAGATAGGACAGTTGCCAAAAATAGTAGTTAAGGTCACTGAGCTATCAATGGGCATAGTAGAATAAAAGTCGAGCAGGTTAAAAAAAAATATCGAAGTTCACCTCTCGGCTGTTCGCGATATTCCCGCTCATTCTGATTGCGTAAAATCGTTTCCTTGAAGAAGGAGGCGGTTTTGGACAGATAAATTGGGTTCCCTCACATCACCACATCGCGGGCAGGCCACAGATGCGATCTCAGAGATCTGGTTCACGGGCGTTTCTTCATCCTCACTAAAATGAACGCTTTTTAGGTTCCGAACCATTTTGCGATGTGCCCTTGTAAACCAGAAGTTCTTACATTTAGGAATCATACAGATTGTTGTATTGCTTTGTTTCGTCGTTTTCTCAAAGAACGTCTCCTCGTAAGCTAAGATGCACAGTTGAAAAATGAGCGATGAGGTTGTAAGAAACGTTTGTTACACAACAGTGCAAGTCAGACTGTCCACGTCACCAAAGTAGAGTGGTTTAGGCGAGCACTGAGCAGAAATGTAAAGAAGTCTGTTCCACAGGAGCACTGCACAAGTGCATTTCGGTTAACCTGACCGTGTTTACTAGCAAACATAGGTTGATATCCTAACTCCGATTATAATAGACCACCAAAAACTGAAACGCAAACTTATTAAGGACCTACATGAGTGCCGCAAAGTTTATTTGTCCGATCGAGCTAAGGGGGTGGAAAGGTCTTTTTATCAAAACAGTCGGATACCGTTTCCTCTGATTTACGATTGCACTGGTCGTCGATAAGATGTTAATGGGACTCAAAATGTGGCTCACAAGTTTTCACCTTATCGAGGCGTCCCGGTTGGCCTGAACACAACTCAGCTGCAAACGATGAGTACGGTGTGCTTAATTACAGCATATCCAGCGATTCGTCAGCAGAATCCAAAGCGGCTTTGGTCCAGACCTTCTTTCTCTAGTTTTGTTTTTCAAAGACGATGAGGTTGTTCTTTAAACTAGTCACATTCCCTCGTTTCATATGGGAGATTGGAAGAGATTACCTGGTGATTAATGCCTGCCAACAGTTATTGCTAGAAGATCCTGTAGCAACTATAAGAATATAAGTCTGGTCTTCATTGTGTCCAGAAGGCTCAGTTAGGACCGGAAGTAAGAATTTGAAAACTGTATGAGCGCCCCGATTGCGCAGTGAGCATCTATGGATGGTCATCCCGAGCGTCTTCTGCTTCAAGGGCCTGACCGACCTCTTTTTCTTCAGGCGTGTGATGGGCGATATTCTGGAAAGAACCTCCAGAGGTTCCGAGGATTTCGGGGTGCAGCTTCTGAAAGGTAGTGAGCTGACTGATATCAAGTTTGTAGACAATATTGCTTTGCCTAGTTCTACACATAGCAAACAGGCCATGCTGAACCGGTTGCATTGTCCCATGCACTTCCAAGGTGTAAATTGTTTTTACAGCATTGGTTTGACCCTGATTCCATCTTTGTTGTCTTAAGCAATCCCCTCCCTGGATCTAGATAGTGTCTAGGAGGATAGCGAAAGCACGTAATGCTGGACGGTTTGAAGACCCGATGTGGTTGTGTGGAAGGTGCTGAGATCCTCTCGGCATTCGACCACCGTTATCTCCGCCGGTTATCCTGATTTAATGGACTGAACATGAGCAACGCGACAACCCATGCATGTGATAAGTGTGTAGGCTCGCCACCAGTGACCAAGGTATTGAAAATGTACACGATCTTCGCTAGTTGGGTCATTTACCCTGCATGCCAGCGGAACGTACACCGCACTCCACATTGTTCGATGTGGCAGTTGACGGTTGAAAGAAACCGGAAGACGGCGGGCGATGATGTGTTCATGGTCTATGAAAGTTTTGACTACCTCGCCGAGTAAGGTTGGTAGATACCGTCTGCCTGATTGGGGAGTCCACAATTATCCATACCGCTCTTTGGAAGTATTCTCTGACGCTCCCGCAGTCACTGGTGAACCTGCATTCTTAGGGTTTTTCTTTTTGTTATTATTAGCAAGGGACTTCCGGAGGCTCAAACGCCTCGTGGATCTGGAACTGCTTATGTCCGTCACGTACTCATTACATACAGCTCCCGTTTTCATGAGAGAAGTCACGTCTGTGCGCATTTCCACTGATTTCTCAATTGGGTTCAGCCCCCTGTTTAAAGCTAATCGCCACCCTTTACCGGCTCCCGAGAAGCTGTTCACAATTCTCAACATTGGCATTTGATTTGCTGAGCTTGATCTGGCTGAAACACCCTTCTAGCCGAAATAGCCTTGCAGTCCCATAAGCTGCTGACAACCAACACTACTACCAGTACTCTAGAATGCTGCCGCGTGTCAGGGCCGTCCGAGTTATTCATGATACACTTCCCGGCACCGCTGTGCACCTGGGCGCATAGCTGACAGACTCTGGACGGATCAGTGCCATTCTGCAACACATTCAGGAATGCGGGTTTCGGCTGTGGACTGACAGGTCCTAATTTGTCCTGTCATCCATCAAATACCTCGGCTTCGTTTGCGATGGAAGCTGCCGCCGTCTCTACCTAGAGAACGTATGGGCTATAAGACAGATGCCAGCGTCGAAGTTTGTATCGCCGCTTCGTCTGTTCCTAAGCTTCGTCAGTCATTGCATCACCCTCGAGGTCAGTTAATTTGCTGAGAGAAGACGCCTCTTGCTGTTGGTCTTCCGATTGTGCGCGAGCCTTCGAGAAACCCAAACCCATGTTTTGAATCATTTCAATCTATCTCCCAATCCTTTCCCATTCTTAGCGTTGGCGCTGTGATTTCTCACGTTTTTCTCTGCCGATCTGCCGAAGCGATCGTGAATGTTGCGCGCACCCTCGCGGTCATTACTCACTGGGGTTAGCGAGATTTTATGAGCCCATAAATCCCCAGGCACTACTGTCAGTGAATGAAGCGCACTTCATGCGTTTTTTGAAAACAGAAACCCCAACGTTATCTGAATTGCGATGGACACAAACTACTGATGAGATTTCACCTTCTTGCAGACAGGTCCTGCCAAAGTATCGTCTCGTCCTTGATCACAGACAGCAGAAAGGACGCCTAATAACCTTCTGTGGACTATGTTGAGTAGCTTTTTGTCTAGCAGTAATAACCATCACTCTTCACTCCATGCGATTAACCGGGTTTTAAATGCAGCAGTTGAGGAATTTCGTATCATGCTCAAGTTCACACCTGTTAGATGAGAGAAGCTTTGCACGCTCAAGTGTTGATTGATTACGCCAAGTAATCAGCCGTGGTTACGATCCATCAGAGGGTCGCATGTGCTTAGGGTAGCGTATGTAATCTGTGTAGCGCCATTGACTCACCTATACTCAGGTGACGTTTCATTGCCTTCATGTAAACTCCAGCCATCCAAGTTGCTAATCAATGGATAACTTCAAAACCCGTGTATTGACCTTTTCATTCACCAACATTCTGAGAACTGTCAACCGGAACAGAACACATTAGGGCATCGATACCTACAATCATAGGCAGGACCAACGCTGGCTGAAGCCAAGCACCTCCGACTCGCAACAATAGGATAGGAGCTCATAAGTAGCCTCATCGGCCAAGCAATATCTACCCAGAGTTGAATAGCCCGCAACAACAATCGCCATTTGATACTGACACCGAATACAGACTTACGGCATTATTTCAATTGCATTAATCTGCATTACTGTTGATCGGAAACAGTTACGAAAGTAATCAACAGTCGGATTGCCCTTTCAGTGATGACTCTTTTCCATCAACTTCTCACAAACCATACAGCTTCAGGGTTTCCTCTAAGTAGATTACATATAGTAATCTATAAATAATCTGTTCTTCCCAATTTTGCTTCAAGGTAGTATGGCAGTTGGGCATTAGTGTAAATAACTGACGTGCGGTTTTCGACAATGATGATAACGGTGCCCTCGGTATCAAAATAATAACGCTCATCGGCTCAATACAGTGTGAAGTTCGAACCCCCGCTGGACTACCATAGTGACCCAAAACAGTAGGATCCAGCAGTAAAAAGATGAACGCTGAAGACATGGTAACAGAACATTTCCATGAAAATGGTTTTGAGTTATGCGAGAGGTGTAGTAGAAACGAGTAGTGTAATGAAGGTCATAGAACTGGAGTTAGACCGAATTTGTACTCGTCAGCTCGCACACAACAGAGTACTCTCATCATCGCAGGTGTACGGATGTGCTCATGCCGAAAACCGTTTGCAGCTGAGTTCCGATTTGAAATTTGAAAAGTAGCAGACGACCGAAGCACACTTTCTCTTCCAAGTTCATATACTTATCGCAATCGAATTTTTCGAATAATTTAAGGTGTGCTTATGAAAAGTTGTCTAGCAGAGTGTGTGTGTGTGTAGTAAACGAAGAATTATAACTGCATCAAGTTCCTTTAGGGTCCACGGGATGAAAAATCACTTTAAAATGGATACTACTCACGAGTAGCGTCTGTAGATGTGACAAATAGTGCGGAGCCGATACAACTGTGATTACGAACGATCCCACGCATTAAATACCCCAATCCGGGAAGACATTAGAAAACATAATCATTGGATGTCAGAAACTATCGTCAATTAGTAGCGGTCAACCAGGAAGACTAAACTGACACCCTGCGTCTGAAACGGACAGCAATCGGTTATGAGGAGGGCTGCAAAAACTAACGGTGATTTAAAAAAGGGTCGAGGAGCCACAGGACAAATGGCTGTAGACGAATTACGAATTTTTCGAATGTCATACATTTTGGCTCAGTCTTGTGACTTTATCAGAAAATGCATAGAGATGCGTGGCAAAGAGTCACCAGAGAATGCATATCTTTCGTTCTTTTGGATACAGCCGTGAACAATAGTTTCCCAAAACACGTTTCCACATTCATGGTGGACATGCAACGATTTCAACGACTTGATATAATTCAATGGGACTGATAAAGACAACCCCAGAGTGCGTACCGAGCAACCAAGTTAAAAGCAACCCAAAAATACCATCACCGTTAGTTGAAAGAAGTACTGGTGCTCCAGTGTCTGTTACAAGTGAGGATCTGATCGATACACCTAAAACCAGGCCGGAAACTTTCCTGACCTCTTATCTGGTTCTCTTTGTCTAGGGAGCCGCCGCGCCAAGAAATCCGTAATCATCGTGGATGTGACAAGACCAAGGCTAATACCTATGTGGTTATCACGTGTCCCGGTAACTGTTTTGAAAACGGGGCAGAAAAGTGTGATCAACTCAGACAGCGTTCTTTCACTGTCATTTTTTAAAAGTGATGAGGAAAGGTCTGGATCTGTGGCTATATTACGTTCCAATATTTTAATTTCCACAGCCACTTCAGAAGTGAGACCTAAAATAGCGCACCTTTTCGAAATACCGAATAGAGAAAACAAAAAAAATCCTACTGAACTTGTACCAAATGAAACATGAACTGATTTCCACAGTCTCCACTGGGCCTCTCAGAGGTGTGCCCAATTGCAAACGTTACACAGAGCGAACGTTTCGGTAGTGAATTATCATTGGTCGATAATTCAGCAATGATTATACCGGCATTGTAACTGGCATATATATTATCAGGTAAGGACAACTAATCAACCATGAACTTAACATAAGCCTCAGTCTCTCGAAAACGCTTCTGCAGGAATGTAGCAGCACCTGATGCAAAGAAATACAATATCGATACCGAAGTTGTTCTCGTGCACAGCTGTACGCTGTTTCCTGGTCCGAAAATGAGCACAAATAAATCGTGGTGGACATCCGTGTTCGGGGTGATTCAGCAGCTGTTTTGTTCGTCTCAATCTGACAGCAATGTTGCATATACGCGTTATATTTGTTTTTGATGAGTACTCGGGGGGTTTCATTGGGAATGTTGACAGGTGGCTTCCGAAAATTACACACAATACTAATGTACCACGAAATTGGGTGTTAACATGAGTTATAACAGGTTCCGTGAGTGACAGACTGTTCTATTGGAGAATTCCAGATTGGGTCTCTAATGTCAACGCTAGTTAAAAAGGCTGTCTGTGAATGTCAAAGTTTCGACTCGCGTGACTTGATAAGGTGCGAACAGAACGGATACATTGCAATCATATCCGACAATGTTCCAGAGCGCTGTCAGTATATTTGCATAGTGTAGCACGAGATTACTCGTAAGCAGCCTCAGCTTCAGACCTGGATAGCCGTCCGTACGGGCCTCATGTTGTGATGATTATGACATGAGCCCGGGTCAGTGTGTGAACCGACGGAGCACATTAGAATGTAACGACCCTTGCTGATCGGATGAGGTGGATCGTGGACATCGGAGGATCGATCGAGTGAATGGGAAAAAAGGCCGCCCAGAAGTAGAGGGCGTGTATGCCTGGGAGAAGGGGGTCATTCGACCCGGTCCGACCTTGTGCAGGGGACTGCCAACCATCTCTCCTTTTCTGATGCACGACTGGCTTCTCTGTTTTCCGCATACAGCATCCTGATTTGTTGGTTTTGCTTGGATCCACTAATTTGCAAGTTAGATTTGCGGTACGTTTTGAGACACAACCGGTTTCGGTTTTGGTAAACAACCAGTTATGCTACACTGTTTTTAACTCAATTGTTCTTCTGCGAGCGATTGATTATTTTTGACGAGTTATTTAGTTTGCATACAACTATCAGTAGTATGGTGTTTTCTCACAAATTTTCTTATCTATTTCACGCCATCCAATGTTGTGTTCGACCCGTTTATGTTTGCCCCTCATTAAACGATTCCTCCATGATTTTCTTCATTGGTTGCTGTCTTTTTTTATTTGGATTGTTTCCAGATTCTCAGTCAGCTTATAAGAAGTCGGGTTTGTTTTATTGATCAGTTTGCGCAGTCCGACCTCGATGTCAATATCTTCAATCTTTCAAAGGCTTATCTTCACTGGGACATTTTTCCTAACCCTAATTTAGCTTTATAGAGCCATTCACAATACCCATATTGTTTTTCATTGCCTGTTGAAATTAATCTCCGGCATAGTGGTGCAGTTTAATCGTAGTTTCAGGGACGTGGATTCATATGGATACAAATTTCTTTGCCTGTTTTCGCCCATTTAGCCTACTTTTTTATACTAACCACAACCTCGATGATTTTTCGTAATTTGTGATGTCTGCTGATTCATCACAGGATTCACTGCTTTCACGTTTTGACCTGTTGTTCATCGTATTGGACCAAGCCGATCCGGAGGCAGATCGGGCCATAGCTGAACACGTGCTTCGCACTCATCGATACCGTGGGCCAGGGGAACAGGAGGGCGAAGCTCTTCCACTTCAAAATATGGCTCGTCTGCTCTCCACAGGCGCCGATCCACTGTCGGCTGCTGCACAGGATAATGCACAAGATGAAGATGATAGTTCACGCCAACAAGTGGAGGATCAGGTTTACGAGCAGCAGAACGATTTGCTTCGATCTGGGCGCAGTCGTGGAAAGTGAGCGGATAGCAGTGTTTATTCCGGTGCATTTTCAGCTCTTTAAGAATAACTGTCATGCCTGTTTATGATGCCACGAAACGGTACATTGGGTGGGGAGGTGATTTCCTTGAAGGACTGGATTCATCCTGTTCATGACTTAGGTTAATGACATGCTGCAGTGTTCACCGTGTGAAGATGATAGATGAATAGTGTATTCCACATAGTATTAGTACTGTTCAAATAAAGAACTCGACTTGTTGAAAATCTGACTGATACAGTGTCTCACTTTGTCATATCTATGCACGCACAGGAACAGAGTTGAACTGTACGGTTCGCATATCCGGGATGTGCTTTTATCTCGTTAGTGCAAGCAAAATCGATCGTATTGTATCTACGCTCCATTGTGTTGAGGTTTGTAGACGGTTTTCTGAATTGTGACAATTTGAAGGTTGCTAGTCACTTTGTTGTTGTTTCTCAATTCAATCAGTCGACTGGTTCTGATTGTAGTTTGCGTTCGTATATATTTGTGTTCGATTATCCGTTTGATAGCCTACTGCAGCGTGTGCATATGAGCCTCTGTTTACCTGACCCCGATGGTTTATCTAGACGTGATCGGATGCAATCAATGGGACAACGGCCTTGTGCAGATTGCATATTTTGGGACGCCTATGTTATCGTTGACTCTGTGCCCGATTAGACTGTCAACCTTACAGCCTATCAGACCCGTTCGTACCCTCTAAGTTTCCCAGTCTGTCTGCTGTTTGCTTGACATGGGTAGATCTATGCTCATGATTTAGCTGGGATTTTGTTGCACGTAGGCAATTGAAATAGAATACTGGTAGTTTCTCACAAGATACCTATTATACTCTTTTGAAAAATATAGCCTTGCCTAGTTTATTGTCACTCGTACGGGGATTTAAACCTTTCTGCGTTCCCTGTTGATAGCACCTGTATGTCCTCTAAGCATTTTCTAACAGAATGCTATGGCCGTTTGACAGCTTAACGCTTGGTGTATTTGCTGGCTTCCTCGTCTAACTGCATGTTGATTTTGTCATTATCTTCTGTCTACAGAAATTTATTGCTTGGCAATTTCCGACTCTTCAACATCTAACGTGTGTTCGTTACAACGTGTACCTTACAGCCCAAGGTTAGAACTAAACACGTGTTCGAGTTAATTCGGGCCCGGATTCTATGTTTTGTTTTTGGTTGCCGGCATCGTTATTGCCCGGTTATCTCAACTTCGGGATAGAAAATGTTTGATCGGATGAGGAGAGTTCACTATAACCCAATTTCTGAAATGCTCTTCATCATCATAACGATGCGATTCGATACTTATGCCATACGTTCCGCTCGCTAAATCACGTGACGGTTGCCTGTTCTATACTTGTTTTCTTGAACCGTTCTTACTTCGTAATGCAGTCCTCGGTCCAATCAGCAGTTTACGGTTTTACCTTTTGTGTTGCGACAAACAATAAACTTCATGGTATTTTCTTTCTTTGAATATTTTCCATTCTGTTCTTCATTTCTGTGTGCTCTTTGTGAATTTGGAGCAGTTGATTCCAATTATCTGCCATATCTCAATGGTCATTATAATTCCAGACGTCCAAATGACGTAGTCCTAGCAATTCGTGGATCCGCACGACCCACGATTTCAACGTTTACGGTGATGTGAGGCGTATTTCTGGTTTTAAAACAACGTCCGTCTAGTTAGAAGTTACACTGAAAGACTACATCAGTGTTTGGAAGCAATTCCAGATGTTGTATCCTACTGTACTTAGCAAAACACTCACCTCTGTCCCGATACTGATTCTTCGAGTATTCTCTTTCACTGTTTATGCAATTCCCAATACTGCGATAAGGTTCAACAGCGAGTAAGATCGAGAGATCGTCACTCTCTCCCGTCTCATTGATCAGCTTTGCCGCTCATGTACGTCGAGACTCTATTGCACTTTCCTGTCTCTCGCATCTAACTGCTGTTTTTTACTCCATGCCCATTTGCAACAGTGATCAACTGACCATCAAATTTTTGCAAAAATATATCCATGTGGCGCGTCAACTAAAGCCTCAATTGACGAAGGAAGCTGCATCGATTCTGGCAGAAAAGTATTGCGATTTACGTGCTCAGGAAGCTACTGAGGGTACCGGTCGTCCGGGTCGGACGGATCCCTCCCGCATGCGCCGAACGCAGCCGATCACGGCTCGCAGTCTGGAAACATTGATTCGCCTGGCAACCGCGCATGCGAAAGCACGTATGTCAAAAACGGTGACTAAAAAGGATGCAGAGGCCGCTGTGCAGCTTCTGTCTTTCGTCCTGTTTAAGGTTGGTTGTTGCATTGTCTCCACACAAATTCGTTTGTATTTTCTTGGAACATTCATTAGTCTGCGTATTGTATCTCTCACTGGAATCGTGCTATTCGATCATGTTTACAACGTTCAACTTATTGGTATTGTTTGTGCCAATTTTGTGTACACATATACCGCATTTTTGAATAAATGATGACCCTGAATCAACGAAAAATATCACACTCGTACACAGTTCATAACTGACGCGCATGTGTTCCTGACAGCTTGCATCGTCATCACTGTGGGTGTCTGCCATTTGTCTTTTTTGCAGACAGCGCCGCTGTAAAGAAGGTATGCTTGTTCTTTTTGAACCTACGGGTTTTTATATATGGCGTTGAGTTTTTTAAGTTTCAGTTTTCCGTGGCGCAACTAACGGGGGGCGGGAGTGGTTGGCTGCATACTCACTGCATTTTTCAGTTGCTCTGATTGATGTTGGACGCTGACTTGAAAGAGTCTGTTGTACCTCATCCTGCCCCACTTTATACAAATCTCCTGATACCAGTAAACGCCTAACTAAGTCCACTTTGTGCACCTTGTTCTCCAAATAAGACAAATAAAATGGCTAAAGAATGACATGCTTGTTTAGAATTTGATTCGTATTGTTCCTGACATAAAGCTGCCTCTCTATATATCATCCTGAAGACAAATTGACCCCGGTAAATCATGCTTCGAATCCGAAGGTCATCAATCTTTCGGAGACGGTTTGAGGTATTCCATGTATATTACTTCACAGTCGTCTTCCAGTTAAGTTTGCTTTACTACCTTCTCTAAAGATTTTGACCGTACAAACGAAGTCGGGAGTTCGCCTGCGACGGTGTCATCAGCTTCTGCACTCGATCAGCCTTGTATTCATGTAGCAGATCTTGCCATTGTCTGGAGCTGCAATAGGTCTTGTCATGAGAGACATCAGACGGTACTTCGTCTTCTTAGGGTTTTTGCTTAGAGATAGAGCCGTGCTGAAGTCGAAGTATCCAGGCTTCTGGCCGTAGGACTACGCCAGTTGTTCGCTCATATATAGTTGCGAACCGTCGCGTTCTTTCGGCTAATGTGGGACAGAAAGACCACCCTAGACTGAAATTCGATCAGGTTAACAACTGTTTCTCTGAACAGTATGCTCCTCGGTACCTCTGATTTAGAGACGTGACAAGCAAGGTTTGCGCCATGCACTCCATTAGGATCGGGTGATCAGTTTTTCAGTCCGTGCGCTTTCCCACTGGAGTCCAGTTATCTACGATGACCGATGAACCCTGGTTCAAAGTAGAGACTAACAGTCAAGTTTATGGCAGAAAAAATCGAGTGACTTTGGTTGTAACTGTCCAACTACCATGATTCCTGAGGCTTTATCTCCTTACTTTTTGAAGCCTGTTGATCAACGAATCGTTCACTTGTCCAAGACGCTCAAGACACCTCTTCTACAGGTTTGTTTCAAGGCTGCTTCAGCTTTAGACATTCCTATCCGACTACCCTTCTCCTATCTTCAAAGAAGTGTGATGTGGTCGTTTTTATCTCTTCTTTTCTCTTCAATTTTTTAGTTGACAGTGTTCCACGAAGATCTGAATGATCTTACCGGTGGTGATATGGAACTTTTAGGAAACAGAATCGTAGACCCTGATCATGCCGGTGGTATCACCTCACTCGGTGATACTACAATAACAGTCTATGATGTGCCAGACCGTCTTGCGATTGATTTATCACTAGGTGATGTGTACTTTTCGTCGTCTGAGTCTAAAGTACCGCTTGAAGACTGACGGCAGCTAGTTTCAGCGCTCACGCTAAGCAGTGACAATGTGGGTTTAGTGGGAAGTTTTGTTCCCCCCAAAGGTTGTATCATGGTGGCGATAGTGTCAGAAGTGCGCTCTTCCTATGTATCACTAAAGTCTGACTGGCGTGATGTAACACTCTCCTCGTCAAAGAGTATGGTGCACAAGGCGATCTTTTGCGATACGCTGTTATACAATCCAGAAACCTGGTCGCCCCACCTCAATGTTCGTAAGCTGTATTTCTTTGATCATCACTGCTTGCGGAGCATTGTTAGTGTGGCGGCATCATATGAACAATGTGTTGAAATAGATAACCTCTGTTTATTCGAATTAGTTTCATTTGATCGGTTATGGCGGTTAGAATATGTTTTACGTATGCTTGCCTAGTGCGTATTGTTGTTTGTTTGCTCTCTCTGTGTGTGAGTGAAAAGAGAGCAGTTCGATGGACATCCTTTGATTTAACTTTTCTATTATGAAGAAGGTGACGTCAATTTTAGCCTCAGTTGTTTCTTTTCGATTGGAATCCCAAAGCTTATGCGTATTGCTGTCTAGAAGCATTAAAAGTTGTGGCTGTCAGCCTTATTTCGTTGCTAGTGTTGTTACGTTTATTGTCTTGATCACCTTCAACCCCCATTCAAACTTCTTTCATAGGAATATATATAGTAAAACAACGTGTGTGGTGAAGAGCTGACGGAAATTTTTGTCGTTGCATTTCTCCCTCCGTGTTTTGTTCCTTATTTTGGCCTGCTTATTCTTCCCGCCTAGTGGTTCTCTGCTCTGCTGAACTGGCACACAATCCGCTTTCATATTTGTTTACTAGTACTGTGTTAGATAAAATGTATGCGTAGTCTGAGCTGCTGTTTGATCTTAAACCATGTCTCCAATGTGTTATCTTCCCGAAGGTTTGATATCAGGTTTTCTAACTCTCCCAGGTGTCCAACCGATACCTCATCATTTTGATCGTTATCCTAAATATCGGCAAAGTGTAGGGTGCTGGGGGACGCACGTTTTTCGGAGCATTTTGGGCGAAGCGTCCCATACGCGCTCGGTTAGCTCACCCCAACATACAATTCATTGGCATACGAAAAGCGTGTTGTCAGGCTATTCATGTTCTGTCAAGGACACTCGAGTTGACTAATTTTATTATTCGTAACAGTAAATCTTGTGATTCGTTTCGTTGCTACAATCATGTTTGCCAATGGCATAAACCAGGTTACGCAGTACTTGCCTGGCAATCGTTGTGGTAATTATCATTTCCAGTGCGTGCTGTTACACGTCATCATATCTGTTTTTTCATTGGTTCTGGCTGATAGTACTCTGCTGATTGAGCCCACAGGTTTAATTCTCGAGACCTCAGACGCATCCGTTTTATTGTCGTAGTGTTCAGCGGGCCGTACAACTCGATATTTTTGTTTAACTAGTGAACTGTGAATATCGCCTCTCGGTTATTGTGTGGCACGCTTTTCATCTCCAGGAAGTGCTTGAAAAACGTCGCAAACGTGATCGCACGGCTGCTGATGGCGACAGTGATTCAAACGACGAAACCCAGGCCGTGGATGAAGATACTCAACGTCCGGCTAAGCGAAAGTGAGTTGCTTCGTTTCTCGGTCTGGGAATTCTTCGCCTATAGTTAGTTCACAGAAGGGTTACACTGATCACATTGTTTTCGCGTGGCTATACAACCAGTAGTCGTGCACAGATCCTTTATGCCCAGCTTGGTGTGGTATGCGCCGCTGAATTGTGTAACGCTTGCGAATCGTCTATTATCGACCTGTGGGTTTTTGTTATTCATGCCATAAACTGTAGTAGGCGCAGTTTGTGTACATGTGATTCAATATATCGTGCAATACCAAGAGCTATCGTGTTGATCATGCAGAAAATTTTGCAACCTTTTCCATTCCGATCCCCCGTTTGGCTCCGTTCCTCCCGTACATCTCTATTTGTTTGTGCTGTCAGAAAGATTACAATCGAACCGAAACACGTGACTCTTATTTATGGTCCATCTACTGCGATTTGTCTCATAGCTTCCAAGTTTGTCCCTTAGAAATATAATATAGCATCTTTCCAGATCAAACAACCAAGATCAACAAATTTCAGTTTATATATTCTAGGTTGTCCCAGGGCAGTTTTCAAGTGCGACATTAGAGGTTTATCCCACAGTCTGTCGTTTTTTATATTTGCTTATTCACATAAGGGAAGTTTTGCGTATAGAAGCTCATCGAGGTAAAGATGAGTGATGAGTAGCAGTCATAACAGTGGGGTCCGTATTCGAAATTGTTGATATACTCAATTCAGAAGGTAGTGGGTAAACGTAATGTTCACCTTTTTTTAGATCCAGTTCTCACTTTATGTTTAAAACTATGCTGCTTACCCTCGCGGAGTAATATAATCTCCGGTCTTTCCAGAGCCACAAAAGTCACTGTCGGTGACACGGCTCGTGACACCAGTGACCCTTACGCTTTCACGGAAGATGGTGAAAATGTTCCCACTGCATCCACCACAGAATCTCGGGCCACCGCGAGTGGCTTATCAGCTGATCGTTTACGCCAGCTGTCCACACTGGTTAGTCGTCTGTTCCAGGAACGTCGTGTTGAGCAGCTTTCGTTGCAAGAGGTCAGTTTTTGGTGCGCCTTTTAAGAAACTTACGTGTAGTCGACCCAATTCTTGTTCTGAAGCTAACTGCACACATGCACATGAATCGGTTCAAGTGATTGAATGTTTCTGCAAGACTCCAAGAGACAACTACTCAGCCCTCTGTTTTTCACTGTTAGCGCTAGCTGAAATCTCGGCTTATTGGTGTCAGTTGTGTCATTTCTTGTCGTCTTCGGCCATAATTCACCGGCAATCGGCACCGTTGTTATACTGTATGTAATCATTCAGCTCAGGGTACGTGTAACACTTTCTTAACAGTAATTAGAGAATAACACACGTCGTGAAGTCACCGTCTTACTCGCAACTAGGTTATTTATTTGAAAGCATATTGATTTTGGGTTTGTTCATATGTGTTCTTGTGCGTTCAGTCTTGTTCTGCTTTTAATACTCGGGGTGCTGTAGTACTGGCACTGAAGCTTGCTTCAGTAGGACTTCCACAGCTCCTTGACTGGGACCCAAAGGAAGACGATCACCTTTGGTTGAGGACGCTGTCTGAAATGATGAAAAATAACAGCCAATGACGTTCATGTTGCAGATCTGTGTGTGTCACTGTACGTTATCTTCTACATCTTTACGTTACATAATCTTTTTCTTCTCCCACATGGCACGTTTACCACCTCGTGCGATCTCTTCACTTTTGATTTACTTACATCTCGCTTTCATCTCTCCACAGTTATGTGATAGCTAGGCATCTGGAAGGTGTTCGTAAGCATCTCTCTGTTCCAGTCGCTGTTTACTTATTTTGTCATATGTTGGTAATCGGACTGTTAACTGCCGAACCTTCACAAACAGTTATCAGAAAACCTCCGTGTATATCGCGTTCCACCTCGTTAATTTCTTCAGCTTCGTTTACCATACTCTGCATGAATTGTAGAGTCATACTTGTGACGATTTGTTCCAGCTGAAAAAACATTCCGCCATCAGGCAGTCACTTGGCACTGGGGCTTAAAACAGTCCTAGGGGTTCTCCTTCTACACATGCACATTTCCTCCAGATTCTGAAAGTTCATGGCTAGAAATGCTGTCAGCTGTCGATCATAATGCTCTTGAAGTTTGTTCCGCTTGGTTATTTGTCCAAATAATGCATAGTTTTCGTGACACTACCACGAGGGCTTCGTCTTGGATGCAGATGCGTTGATTAATTTTTCACTCCCTGCCAGATTCTGAACAGCGTCATATGTGCCGTCGATCAACAGTTGCCGTATTTGAAGGGCGCAATATTCGTTATAGAAGATGAATACTTAAGCATCATTTCGTTGGCTATTTTCAGTTACATATACCAACGAACGTTTGGGCGTGCGGCAGCCTACGGGTAGGATTTTCAGTAATCGATCATCATTCGGTCATGTGATCAAAAATAACAATAGACGTAGCGTGAAAACAGTGTAAGAATAAGGAAATAAGCATAAAAAGAACAATCAATCTATTTTACGTATTACCGAAGTAGCGCTGGATTCACTACCGTCTGTTTTCGAGCTCACAACAGTGGTTTCATAGGATGTGTTGTAAACGCTTCGGAAAATTTTCGTTTAATTTTATCAAAGAATAACGGAGAACTGTTTGCGATACTCATACGATGCCAATGTGGACTTCCTATCTGACTGAAAACTGACCTTGCTTATGCTGACGACGAAGTATTGTTTGACGATTTCCAGGCAGCACAGACAATGCTAGGCACTGTTTTGCGCTGTGTTAAATATTTCAGAATGCGCTTTGCAGCCCCAAAGTGCGAGGTGATTTTGCAAGACTGCTGTGATTACGTAGGTTTATTGTTAGTGAAGTTCTGAAAAATTGTTGACTGATTTGTACACTTAGAAGGTTGTGTCAGCAGGGACGGAGATGTAGGGAGTAATGCAGAAGCGTATATTCCTAAGGCTGGGGCCTTATTCACTTATCTACTACCATTCTGACGACAGAGAGGCACTTCTCCGAGGCTTAAGGGTCGTATACACAAGACGACTTTGAAGGTTTTACGGCTCCGAAACTTGTTGCTCTGGGCACAAGACGTGAACCGCCTTCAAGTATTCGACCATCAACGCCTGCGTTTAATGGCTGGCGTCGGGTGGCATCAGCGAACAAGCAACGAAGAGGTTAACAAGCCGGGCAAGCGAATTCTTCTGTTCAGTCCTTACGTTCACACAGACTTAGGTGGCTACACCATGTACTAAGGATGCTAGCTAGTCATCTCCCACACCGAGCACTCTTCGCCGATGCTGCAGCCGACTTGCGTAAGGTGCGAAATGGTCAGATGATGACCAGACGTACAGAAGTGAATTTGTTCATTAGGGGGTCGGCCACTGTATGTCGAATTTGCCTCCCGAGACCAGAAGCTCGCGACTCCCAAAGCCGTTGATTGGAGACGTTAGGTGAGATGACTGCCTGTCCGGTTCAGTGGTGTGTGTTAATGTTTGGCCGGGTTGTTGGTGAAGTGAATGCAGTTGATGGTACCGGGCGGTGAAAACAGTAAAGGAGGCTGCCTTGCCGATGCCTTACTTTCATTTATAGCTCAGTTGTTTGTTTGCAGGGTGTAAACACTGATGTTGGATGTTTGAATATAGACGTAGTCACTTTTGGTAATTAGATCCCATTCCTTTTCGTTCTCTTCTTCCTGACGAAGACACTCGCTTTTTTATGGCCGTGGCGGTTAAAAATCAGCGAGGACCACTGACATAATGCTGTCTTTTCATGCTGTTGCTACGATCACGTTAAAATCAATCTTCCTATGCATCCTCAATGATTCTGTTGGCCTCTGTTCTTCCGTCTTCAGCTAACCTCAACCGTTATCGGTCAGGGCGCTGGCTTCACGCAGTCTGAGGTACGTGCCGGTCTAGAGGCGATGCACGCGGATAATCGAATCATGCTGACCACGGACGACGTGTGGCTCATTTGAAGACCGTTCGTCACGTGCGAACTTGAAACACGTCGATGTTTACTAATTCCCCTGTCAATTTTCGTAAATCACCACTAAATGCTTCCGACTTCAGAGAAATTTTATATTGTGTCCCATTGTTTATATTAATACATGCTTTTACTCATCGTAGTCGAACTCTTGTATACCAGAAGGTCATTTTCATGGTAGGAAGTCCCGACACCTGTTATCAACACGTTTAACTGAGGCCAAAACCCGTTCGGAGAATGAAGGCATCAAGTATAACGATTACGCGCATGTTGGTCAACAATAAACCGTGCACACTTGCAACAGTCACCCGCAATCACCCAACAAAATGTGATGCTATCCCAAACCTACTAGCTATACTTAACGTCACATGGGGTGAGAGAGGAAACAAGCATGAAGGGGTAAGGAAGAATTTACCATGATGTACACAGACTTACAACAAGAGTACCGCTGAGTTCTATTCTTCACCACATTAGATGGCGTCCTCAACCAGAGATGTTCAGTGTCCTTCAGACCTCAGCCAGGAAGCTGGGAGCGCCCTATTGAAGTTGGCTTCACAGTGGGTGCCTTCATATCCCGAACCCAAGTCATGTGCTGACCACTGGGCTGCCGCTTCCATTCGCAAACAAGACACGATGTAACAGGTGATAAGTTGACATTCGTAAGATGTGGCCAAGCCAGCAGAGCTTGTAAGACGAGATCAGTATGATACTCTATGAACATCCTCCGCACGAATGAACCAGGTTTAGAAGCCATACAATAAGACTCCCTTTACGATGCCATTGTACGCTCGGCTTTTCACAGAAAGACTAAGATCTTGTCGACGCCACAGGTGGTGTGATTTGGTAAACGCCATCCGATCTTTTGCTGTGCGAGCTGTGTTCTCAACAGACACCTAACAGGTGCGAGGGACATGAACTGGGGCCTCTATCCAGTCTGGAATGTTCTGGGCTCTTGTGAGCCCTCACAGATTAGGGCGATTTCGTCCACATACTCTGTCTCGAAACCCAGTGCCTCGGAGTAATTCCACATCATCATTCGAAATTTGTCAGGGCAAACTCTAGGATCTCGTCTAGTACAAAGTCGAATAGGAGGATGGACAACCTGGTCGCACCCCACTTAGGATGCTAAAGATCGGCGATACACTGCCATCAGCTCTAACCCTGTCTGAGGTTTGTCAATAAATTGCTTTCAGGACGTCCGCATACTTCTCAGGCACATCATTATTCGATAGACAGTCCCAGAGTACAGCTCTGTTAACCGGATCGAAGACACCTCTGGTGTCCAAGAATGCAATCGTTGGTGTTCTGTGTGAATAACGGAGTTAAAGCACCTGGTAAAATGTGGAGATTTGACCAGCGCCGTCACGGCCCAAGCGAAACCCTACTCGCTCCTCACGGATATGTTTCGCTTAGACTACGAATTACAACGACTGAGCAACTTTGATGCAATCGAAATCAGGTTAATCCCTCTGTAATTTGCGCACGAAGTACATGGGCCCTGTTTTGAAAATGGGGACGATGTTAGCCGAACCTCAGCCATTTCGAACATGTTCACTGATCCAGAGTTTCTGGAACAAAGCCGTCAGTTCCAAGACTGGGCCTTCATCTATAAAGTGGGCAACGGGGAGTTCGTTTGGACCAGCTGCCATGTGACGTTTCGGAAACCTGATCTCGAGGAAGATATGTTTTCGAGAGGCGGAGAAACGTAAACAGACAAGCACAGGCAGAGCCTGAAGGCTTGGTCAATGACGCGTGTGTGCTGTTGGAACTGCTCAGCCTAGCGTCCTTGTAGGTTATGAGTAGGCTCACAATTGGTTTCACAGGTCACCTAGCTTCCTGTTATCAGTTGTTCGGATAAGATGAAAAAGCTCCCGAGGGTTTCCGGTAGCGGCGGCTTGTTCCATCTCGGCGACACGTTGTCAACCAGGTTTCGCGAAACTCCCTTGGTTGTTTCTGAGACTTCTGGCGTGCATCCTTGTAGGTTGAGTTGTACTCATTGCTTGATGGAATATTCCGGCGAGCGTCGAGAAGTTCCAGTGATCGCATAGAGACCCAGCGGTTGAAAGCTGAATGAGTAGTAGTGTCCCACATATGCATTGCATGCTGTATGCTTGCCGAGTGTGCTCTAATATCGTCTGTTGGGTGGGGACTTAGACTATGGGGCAAGCGCACACGGTAAACGTAAAGCGCCTATAACTCTGTTAGTTTAGATACGCTAGTTCGTTGTTGACGACGAAGTGGCCTCCCACTGAAACGCAAAGCGAACTTGGCATACAACAGTGCATACGTGGAATCTACTCAGGTGCTCCAGATTGGTTTGTAATCTTAGAAATAACCACGCCACCGATAGTTGGCCATGTGGTTAACCTATGTTCACGATTGAATCGGCGATGGAGGTCGCCAGGTGACGCATTGATGCCTAGAATGTCGAAGATTAGTACTTTCTAGAAACAGATTGTTAACAGCACAGAGCTACAGCAAACGGTCATCGTTGTCCATTCGACGATTACCATAAGTGTGGGGCACCTAAGTCACGCTCGTTAGCGCTTAACCCGCATGCTTGAGCGTCCAACTCTCCAGCCATTACTGCAATGCTCGTGCGCCGCACTGTGTGTAGAGGATTAGTGAGCTGATGATGATAATCATCTGCGTTTGGGATACAGTCTAGACGAGCATATGCTGCAACAAAAAGCAGCGTCTGTAATAGGTACTTCTCGATGCTCTAACTGTTCCTTCGAGTCTGACAGTGCAAATATGGTTGACAGGAATCCAGTCGAGCAGCGCATTCTCTGCGTATGCGCTCAGGGCATTTCCAACACCGGCTTGGCCAGTGGCTTGAGCCATAGAGTCTCCAGACAAAAACGCATTGTACTCGCTTGATGAACCGGCTGACAGAGATTGCGCATGTAGTGTTGAGCTAGAATCCTGAATCCGTGTCCCGGCAAGACAGCAGATATTGATGGTGAAGTTCTCCAGCGTAATTACAAGACTTGTCGAGCGACCTATTCCCATAAGTGCTTGAACATCAAATGTGGCAAGCTTAAATAATGTTTGGAGGAGGACGAGTAGAGGCTTATGTGTTTCCGGAAAAGGAACCTCGGTGTATGACACGATCACTCCGGCTATGATTTCCGTCGTGAGCGGCAAGTTAGGTAGATCAGTAGTGTGTGAGAACGGAATTGATTGGTCACGAAGTAAAGAGTTGATTGACAAAAAGAGTGAAAGGATACTTATTAGTTTGATGTGGCCTCACCGAGGCCGCCGACTTGGATGTTCATACCTCTGGCCATAATGACTATATCAGAACAACGTGTCGACCGAAGGACAGCAGCCAGATTCGAACAAAAAGCATCCTTAACAGCGACGTCATTACAGTCAGTTGAATCATAAGCAGACATAATGAAAAGATATCTGGAGTTTTTGCGTCTAGAGCTGGCCTGAACAGGACCTACCAGCCGGACGGCGCAGTCTATTTTTAACAGGAATCCTGTCTACCAATGCGACTGCAGCCGTTGTGTTGAGGACTATACATACTCAAGCTTGGCCGGTCGTGGAGTCACCCGAAGTACATAAACTGTGTCGAGTAGACGATACGGGTACTGTTAGTTCCATACGTTGACTGCTGTCCTGGATTTTAGTCAATGAAGAGTAGTGGACATCTGAATTCAAGCAATCTAATGTTCGTGCGAGAGCTGCCTGTTGACCTACCTGCTTCGGAGTGCGAACACTGAAAGCACCTATGTTAATGCGCACTCTAGGTCTAAGCAAGGAACAGAGGAGGTTTGAGGCTGGTTGGTTAGGGGTGGGACCTGCCGGCATAGTGTTACCGCGATTAGCTATGTTTGTTGTGGGAGCTATGGAGTAATTACCAGAAATGGGGGTCGGTGGAGGCTGAGGACTTAATTGGATGGGACAGTGGCGTATGGGTCAACAAAGTATTCGCCCATCTACCTGGCTCTATGCTGCAGTCAAGGCGATCTGGCTTACACTGCTAGACAGCTGACGCAGTATGGAGTTAAGTGTTATAAGTAAACATGGTTGTATGTAGGCTGAGGTGCTGCCAGGACGCCCAGGCCTGAACAGGAGAACGACTAGGATTCTCAGCCAAAGCCTGTACCGCAAGGTAGCGGGGGGGCGGTGATGTGCCAATACTAGCTGTTGTTCCTGAAAAAGATGTCAACCTTCTTCCAACTCCTAATCTGAATGATCAGGAGATCATGGCTCCTCCGGTCTCTATTCATTAGCCTGTAACCGTCACATTGCGTTAAGGCCCAGCCTCGCGGGGGACATCAGATTCGTCGTTTCATTTCTTCCTGTGCAGTCGCCTCTTCTCCAAGAGTGTGGTACGACTTACGAACTAATCATCCTTTGTTCTTGAGCGCTAGTGATCGGTTATTAACTGTGTCTGTGCTGAATGATTGACGATGTGGTGGCAAATTTTCGGACCTAAAAGTGGTTTTTACACTTCCTGTCCAAATCTCCATCTGATCAGTGTTGTTGGTTATCAACGAATGTTGTCGTGAGATCTTCCGCTTTACAAATCTCACCCTTTCGTTGAATCCTGTTTCAATTCCTACGTGAGTAGTGTGTGCTCATTCACACCCAATCTGTGTATGTGTGCTGTGTGACAGTAGACTAGCTGTCTCTCGTTCTTCGAGGTTGTCCTTGTGTAAACAAACAAAACTCTTGTACATAGTCACGTTCTTTGAACGCACCGGTTGTGTGTAGTCGATAATTTCGACTGAAGCAACATCTGTCCGATAGTGTTGAAACAACACTTACTGAGGTTGTAGTCATCATCATCATCATAGACAGCAAAACATCAGTGGTTCACACTAATGCTCAACTGCCACACAACCATGAAGAAAAAGCAAACCCTATATAGGAAGAGAGAGAAGGAAGAAAGAAGGGGACGGCAAGGAAACTAACTACTGAAAATGACTACGCCTCTATTCAAACATTCAGCATCGAGGTGCCTACACCTTGCAAACAAACAACCGAGCTGCAAGTGAGAGTAAGGCGTCATCAGCGAGACAGCTTCCTTACGGCTTTCACTGCCCGCGTCATTAACTGCACGCACTTCACAGACGAATTGGACAAACAACGACAACATTCACGCCACTGAGCTCGATTAACCGCCAGCTCACCTAGAATCTCCAACCACCAACTCTGTGAGTCGCGAGGGCCCCAGCTCGGGAGACGAACTCGATCTACAGTGGCCAACCTCGTGGTGAACGACTTCATTTCCCTACGCCAGGTCATTGTCTGCCCACCTCGCACCTTACACCAGTCGATCGCAGTGTCAGCGAA
>QNGE01000833.1:42423-120019 GCA_008508345.1 Paragonimus westermani
ATGGTTGTGTGTGGGCTGAGATACTGCCAGGACGCCCAGACCTAGACAGGAGAACGATTAGGGTTCTCAACCAAAGCCTTTGGCTCAATAGCCTGTACCGCAAGGCAGCGGGTGGGTGTCGGTGTACCCGAACTGGTACGTTTTTCAGGAAGAGATGCCAACCATCTTCCAACCCCCAACCTGGAGGACCAGAAGACTATGGTTTGTCAGACCTCTACCTGTTGGCCTGGCTGATATGAGTAACTCTGTCCAGTTTAGCCCAAAAGGTCATCGAGATGCGCAAGCCGTCACATCACGTCAAGGTCCAGTCTCACCGTCGTCACTGCAACAGATATTATTTGTATGGACTGCTTTTTGATCACTTGCGTGTACAGTCATGGTGTCTTCGCCGGTTTTTTTTTAAATCCATACTGCTCTCTTCACCAGGTTTATTACGTTCCTGTCTAATACTCTTGCATATCGGCCGTTTCCACGTTGTATTCGGTGGATTAGTGGTGGTGATTAACGTCCGGCTAATTTTGATCCGAACTGTACACATATTGTCTGTAGTACACTACATCACTACTAGACTCTCCACTTTGTTGCTAGTTGCTTTTTACATGCATTAGAACGATATGTATATGTATAAGAGGCTTTTCTGAAAAGTATGTGGGTCTTACTAGATTACCTTGCCAATTGAAAGTGTACGGTGAAGTGTCTGTTCTTTTTTGTCACGTTTGTGTCCCTGTACCGCTTCTGCTCAATCTTACTGTTGATGAAACCCCGGCTCGTTAACACGGAAGGTTGGACCATCCTCCTCTCAATTAATTTCACTGTCTGGAATTCTCTGATGGTTTGTACGCCATACACCGTATTTGGTCCGAAAATTGAAATGCTGTGTGGGCTGGGGATCCCCGTCATTATGATAACCAGGTATCGATTGTGCATATTGGACCGTATCTAAATGTTTCATAAGATACAGCGTGCCCTTCACACAGCATCCCCATGAACTGTATAGCGTCCAACAGAATACGCAATCATTTGCGATTGTTCGATGATAACGTCACAGTGGATAGCGTGTAGGCGTTGAACGTGCTGGTTATATGTCATAATTCGGTTTATTGGTACGGCAGAGGTCTCTAAATACCTTAGAACCGAGAACGGAACCATAATCAGAATGAGCACACTAATAGCTTGAGTTGTCTTAGAAAATTATTTCGTTGCATTTGAAATACAGTGCTATCCCAAACGAGGAATGCTGGGTGGAGCGCTTTGATAAGCTTAACTTCGATCGTTGTAAATGAGGCGATGCTGTCTTTAACAGATCAATTTGCTGTTAAACATTCTAGAACCAATTCTATTACTGAATGATCCTAGCACCATAAGGTCATGTGATGGCAAGGTGAACCATGTTTTCCGTGCGCAGCGTGCGCTAGAAAGCGAGACGTCTAGTATTTATTGCTCTGCAAACGTGTTTGCACGTACGCTGGATTACTATCTGGTTGCCCAGGCCCAGACACAACCCATGAATTTTTCGTTATGGAATAAGATTGCCGTGACTGCTGTTTCTTCTGCATTCATATTGTTTACCGTGTCTAAGGGACTGTAACATATTGGCCGAATATGGTTTGCTTCATTTCCGTTGGAGGAACAATTAGTTTATTATGCAACTGGGTCATTGGAATCAACAGTTCCAAATATACAGGTTCATAAACAAAGTCTCTTGTATCCTGCACACGTAGTTACAGCGACCCATTCTAGTAGAGCATCCTCCCCGTGTCCTTGCGCCAATAGTTTGCATACTTCAACGATCTGTCCTGAGGTCAACGCGTAACTAGACCCGGTTTGACCTGTCCCACTGTCTCGTTCCAGTCCCAATTCAAATTCCCGGAAAGTTTCTTGTGGTTCTGAGAGGTTTATCCGTTCGATGCAATACTTGTTGGTGAACGATGCTTCTGCAAACTTTCTTGCAGCGGGGGGGGCCATAATCATGTTTTCATTACTGCACAAATAGCAAACGGAATATCCTTTGGTGAAATTAAATTTTCGTTGTGAACAGCTAACCATGAAAGTCCGTTCAGCACAACACACAGCCCCTCAAAAGTGCGCGTCACTTTTTACGACTAGCCGTCTAGTTTACTGAGGAATCGTTGACAATTCTTCCAAGGAAAAAGGGAGCTCCCTCCAGTACGCAAAGTGAAATACGTGAGTAACACAAGTATGACCTTTCATATTGTTGTGGTATTTTCGGCTGTTGTTACTAATGATACACCAATCCGAAACTTTATTTCCAGATAGCATTCTATATATTGCTTCCACTCACTTCTTGTTGGTTGGATAACTCTACTGACTTTGTAACTTACCCGTTACAGATGAATAACAACATGTTTGTCATGAATAATTCAAAAGCATACCAATTCGGTATTGCTTCCGTTTCCCGGTCACTATTCCCACTTGAATCCTAGGCATGGAACGAATGGCGTTGAAGCTTGTCGCTTGTAATTCAACTCCCTTGAGGGCCCAACAATTCGAGATAGATCAGGCTAATAACACCATCAAACATGATCAATTAGAAATTCACAAATTACGTTTGCCAAACCATGTACTCGACTTTTGTTGTGGTTATACATTCACGTGTAGTAACTCTCATTTAATTCACCATCCTGTGTGGTTTGCCGCCTTCCCCGGGTCTCGAAAAATGGCACATCAGTTTGCTGTGTGCACAACTGGATTCCTGTTAGTTCACCGGTGTTCGGCGACCCGTTCGAACGCTCATCGCTATGTGTATATACAAAACTGGAAAGCATTATTTTGGACAGTAGGACAAATCTCACCCGAAAAGTGTGCTTGCCATTATACTGACTGCTTGTGTTTTGACTATAACGATGATGATGATTTGCTCAATGATTCAAAACGCTTAATTTGATTGTATCAACCCTTTTGAAAGGTTTCACCTCTAAGAACCTAACCCTGCGTTGCGGTGAGACTTTTATTACCTACGTGCAGTTGAGGATTTTTGTTATGACTTGACCAACACAACTTCAACCTTTCGGTCGATATGCTTTGATTAATATCATCAAACCCGCGTTTCTTTCTTGCTAGAGCCCAGTGCTAGTGCAAAACTTTGTCTCCGCTAAAAAGCGAACTGTGCTTGTGAAGCGAGTGCGCTGATGACTCTATGCAAGGCATGACTGGATTATCGCGCCTAAAAGTTCATCCACAGTCGCTCGTGAATGTTGTTAAAGTTTTCCGATCTCCGGGTGGTGACAGTTTAGTGAGGACAGACGGTCGCACCATACTATTTACGCCACTATTCAGTAGCAGCATGGATCGATGTAATCGCGGGATAAATACAGGAGAGATACGGGAAGGATCATTAGTGGGCAGCATAATGTAGAATTGCTTTCGCCATATGACGGAACTGAGACATGGTGTCCAAAGCGACTGGAGCATCCTCAGACGAGTGTGGTGTGCAATTGAGTGTTTCTGTTTGTTGTCCCGTTGAGACGCATAAGTTGTGTATTGGTTTCCCCAAACATACAAATTCTGTGCCATCCGCCTTCTGGGTTCACAACAGTAGCACTGTTCAGTTAACTGCAATCAAGGACGCACACTAGTGCTGAGTTCTAACTAGGGTAAGACTCGAGTCTGATACGCCTTTTAGAAAGGGAATCACTGGGACGTCTATGGGAATGCGAAACCTACGGTCGTTTATGGGTGATTTTCAGCTTAAGCGAACCAAAATCTAGACTTTTTTTATCAGTCATTCTAATACGCTATAAGCATTTGGCCGTGATTTTGTTACTCAAAAAATAAACCTTTGAAAGACAGTGGACACCACGTTACCCATGGCGGTTGCTTGTCCGAGTGTTTTGTCCAGCAGTTCCTATTTTCAAATCACTAGAACTTACATTGTCTAGTGGGGTCAATGACGTAATCCGTCAGAGTCCTGATACCGCACCTTGTTTTCACGGTCCATGTAACACAGAATAACGTCTTGATATGCATGTGTTAGACACACAGTTGCATGCCCCGTGTTTCAAATAGCACTCGTGGCTTCTCGTGAGCGGCGAACATTTTCCAACGTGAGGATAGTGGTTTGCCCAACCTATAAAGGTTATTGACTGATGTTTGTTTCAGAACTCACTGCTAACCAGGACGTGCTTCACCCACTATTGCCAACACGTAGAACGAACCCCCTGAGGAGCAGGTTAGGTTCTTCTCAGCATGCGACCGCATTGATGATGCCCCGCCAGATTCTAGGACATGCTGTGGAAGATCACTTTCTAGTTACCCGACCAGATATTCCATAATGCCTCGACGGAGGATATTTCTTTTCGTACTCTGTTTTCCCAAGGTGCGGAGTACCACATCAAAATATGCATGGGTCTGCGCTCATCATCGATAGTGACAAGTTGGAGGTGGTCGCGAAGCTTAATCCCCTAGGAAAGGTGTAGCAATTCTAATGAGGCAACTGAGCAAGTGGTTAAGGCTTGAGTGGTGTGTGTGTGTGGCTAACTTTCTGCTGATGTGTAGGGTGCATGTAACATTGTTCTGTGCAACTATGAGACTTGGCTTTTGTGAGATGATTTTCCTCTAACACAGCCTATTTCGTATCTCGCTGACTCCGTAGACTATATACACATATGGTGCAGGAATCACGCACGCAATGACACAGATTGGAGCGTGTGTTCAGAAGAGGCAAGTCACACAAATATTCTTATCGGTCTCCCCACCTAGGCTTCCATGGTTCGGATAAGTTTTGCGAATGCCAACCGATCGTGTACTTCTCCACGTACTGTCCGCACTCTCTGAAATGGATTAGGCTACAACTAGGTTGTCATTTATGTTACTGGCTCGAAGGATGTACCGGTTTGGTTTCTGAGTTCCTTACAGTGCTCTCACTTACGTCTGTCACCAAGCTCACTATCTGAATAGTTGTAGAATCGAAGTCTGTCATTCAAGTTTTAAGGTGCTCCATCGTTTCTAACTATATTTAGGTTGTTTTATTCGTTGTTTTCTAAGTTGCACACCTCAACCTGCTGCTTTCAATCAACCTCATTTGCATACTGTACAAGATGATGGAAGGTTTGCTGAAACGTGTCATTCCCAAACCCTTCACTTACCTAGCATAGCTTTAATCCCAGCTGATCATACATCAACTTCGTGGACAGCTAAACGAAGATCAAAAACAATGATCTCATCTCTTACTGTCTTCTTTGATTTTCCCCAGACTTTCGACTGTGCCCTCATAGTCCTCTCAGCTGCATACTGGGGGCTTATGGTATCCAAAGCGAAATTCTCCGTTGGATTACCTACTTCCTTGGCGATAGGGATTTTAAAGTCAAGACTAGATAACACCTTTCAGCAGCCTCTCTAATTTTTGCAAAGGTTCCCCAGAGTTCTGTGCTCTCTCCTGCCATTTCTTATTTGCTCCGCTCTAATCTACGTTGACGACCTCAAAATCTGAGGCTGCCAACTAGTCAGCACACGCCTCAAGAAAGCTTGACAGGATATTGCAGTGACTTAATGACAGATTGGCCGGAACTGTCCAAACATCCCCGGGGAGATGTTGGGAGTCAGTTTTTAGTACTAGTGGTTTATGAGGTAAGTCATGTCTGTTAGCTGATACTGCCTATTTGAGTGGTGACTGCTTCCGTTGCCTCAGTGTCAGCTTGATTCAAGTTGTTGGAAGCTGTAATTCTTGGTATGTCCAACTTAAATTTGGATACGCTGGGCAGGAAAGTGTAAAATTCTTCTGGTTTTTCTTTCGGACGAGCATTCAGGTCGTTCTGATTAGTCAACGAGTTTGACAGTCACGTTCCATTTTTTATGGTCCTTTGACTCATTACTGTATTTTCTGTTTATTTTGTAGAAATTTGTCGGATTACTGCTGAGATTGCTGTGTTCGGTTTGACTGTTGTTCAGTTTGTTAAAAGACGACGGAAAGACATATCCGGGAAAATTTATACCTCCCCAAAACACTCTGTTGCTTAGCCTCGGATCAAGTGAGAGCATCTGATCAGTTATAACCGTATTTTAGTATTAGGAGCGGAATGACCTTTGTTGTTTTACTGTTTAGGAGCACGCTGACCGACTAGCCACACGTATCTACGGCATCGTTCCCTTATGACCGACTTCACGGTTGAGAATACGTTAGCAATACCGTTATTGCTAGTTACCCGACCAGGCAGCCCTACGTTTTAGCATCTTGTTTAAATAAACTGCAGTAATCATCTTCATTCTTAATTCAGCTATTGTTACCATTTCTCTCACCGTAAGCTGGTAGCTTATACCATCCAAGGACAGGTTCTTCAATGGATTACCTCCTTCCTTGATAGCAGAGTCTTCGGGGTTAAAACTGTGTCAAACCTTTCATCTTTCTCCCCTATTTCTACGGAGGTTCCTCAAAGATCAGCGCTTGATCCCCTTTCGTTTCTTACTCACATCAACGACTCTCCGGACGATGCTATCAACAACACTCTGCTCTACGCCGACGACTTAAAATCTGGGATGCCCGCGATCCCAGTGCACTACAGATGAGTCTTGACGCGGTTAAGCGGTGGTCAGATGATTAGAGTCTTCCCCTAAATGACATATGGATACATGTCACTCCGTAGGAATTCTGGAAGTACCTCCGAAGAAACACCTAGATAGTTTGATGTCGTCTAACTTATCTTTCCCTCATAATCACGAAGAGGCTACACAAGAGCTTTGCTAACCCTGGGTCGATCTTTCTGTGAATAGACAAAAATGTGTTTCAGACGCTTTAAAGGGTTTACGTAGGACCGCTTGTTAAGTCGCGTATACTGGGGTGAAGGAAGACATGCTCGCCATTTAACGTGTTCGGCGTGCAACTACCGAGATGGTCACTGGCCTGAGGCATATGAATTACGGGTCGCGACTTGAAATTCTTAATCCGTATCCACTTGAACGTTGATGACTCTGCATTAACTCCATTCCTGCACACGTTTTCTTTGAAATGGGTTCCATTCTGCGGCTGTTTGGTGCCATGGGTAATAGTAGTCGACGAGGTCATGACAAGAAGATTTACAGCCAGGTCCCTGGACGTTCCATTGACAGCAATTCTTCTGTTATGGGGCTACTGATCACTGAAACCATCCTCCGTCTGGGTTACCTAGTTGTTCTGCTAGGAATCTTTCTAAAGCATTGGTAGGTTCCCATTTTCGCAAAACCTTCTTCTGCTCGTAACTTTACCGTAACCCCTCGAAGGTAGTCGTACATTTTGCTTTCATTCATTTTCTTCCAGATGAACGGATACTCGCCGAATCCGGGTGATTTGGACCTCCAGCCTCAAACCTGTGTATTAGTCGCTGAAATCTTGTGCTGGACTTGACGTGCACACTTCCCTCTATTCACACACAAGACCATGAGATTAGGTGATACTCTGCCCGGTGTACTGATACCGCAAGTTTAAGAGTGATTATGTTCCACGTCTAACTAACTGAAATCATTGTGTCTTTATGGTGGAAAGTTATCCAGCGCCCGATTGTCCTTAGTGTCTTATTGAAGGAAGTCGTAAAAAATCACTGTGAAGTAACGACAAGGCTGTTTCACCATACGGTTTATCGGAGCAGGCTAGTTGGAAGTATTGGTTTCGGCTGACTTTGGAAAACCTGCGTTTTTTCGGTCTGTTGCTCACGAGCGAAGGTAATCTGGTTTCAGATCAATCTCTTACTAAACTTAAGTATCTCTCAGATCCACCGTACAACCGCGGCTTTTATTCTTGTGTGCGTATGAAGCTAGCATGTCCCATAGACTTTGAGGTGGGTCTAAATTAGCAGTGCAGTCAGACTGACATTTTATACTGGTCGTGTGCATTTAGACATCGCTGCAGAATGCAAAATTAGTTGTCCGAGAGGTGATCACTCGGTTTTACTTGCCAACATTTACCAAATTCCTGTTTTTATCAACTCAGAGACAGGCATGTTTGCGGATTTTTGTTTTCCTATCACCGTTTGTGAACAGCTAGACGCCTGTTTTTGCGCCTGTATTAGGTGATTTTGACTTATTCGATACCAGATTTTTATGATCCTTGATCTAAAAAAATCTCTTTTTTCATCAGAATAGAAGCCCACCTCGAGTCTAGCCTTTGTGTGTTCTTTTCTGTTTGCAAACGGTCTCCATTAAGTGGCTCAAACTATTAGGTTGTTAATCTTTCTCGTATTGTTCATAGTGAAACTTCGCATATAAAGTTGATTCATTTTTCTGATGGCGGTAGACCAAAAGAGATGATTTCTATAGTAGACTAGTTTATTTGTTTATTATGCTTTTTCTGTGCAGTTATAGTTAATATCACCACAAAATTCATGAGCCTGACCAGGAGGTACTGTGGCTCCGGCCGCTTCTTGTCTCAAAAGTGACGTGAAATATCTCGGAAGAAACGTTGCTGAAAAGGTTATAGAATGGTACTAACAATAACCTTAATAATAATAATGAAAGACTACGTGAGAGAACCGGAAATGATATGGATGTAAACACGTCAATGATTGCGACACATTGCCATATCGAATCGCGTCTCTAACAAGCGATTTGAATGATCACGCGGACTCCAGTTACGCAGGCGACAACTACCCATTTTACTCAACGGAGCAGTCAGTATCTTCATGTTTCGTGACCACGTTGTCGTCTGACCACCATGCGGTTTTACCTAACTGTTTGTGGTCTCAGTATGTAATGCCCGGTACGGTAAACTCTCAGCTGGCGTACCTGACCATCGTAGGCTGTGCAGCACGATTAGCTGACCAACTGATCGCTCATTCCGAGTGTCCCGGAATACGCACCAGCGAACGGTCACATTGCTCACGCGATCAGTCCACTTGATGTGGGTTAATTGGAGGAGACACCGATGGTTTGACACAGACCACGTTTCCGAACCATGGAGAAAAACAGGATGCGCCAGACTATTACACCCCATTCCTTTCAGCGACATCCGGACTTCTTTCCGGTGTCACAGATGACGTAGGTTGACAAAAGCAACTCATATCTTTACTATCCTCGCTGATATCTACTCAGCAATATTACAAGCTGACAAAATAGTGCTAGCGGAGTACCTACAGTAAAGAAATTGCGAATGGAAATGCCCCAGTTTTGAAGCAGCATTTTACAGTTTGAAAGTGAGAAGAGCATACCATACAAACCAGTCCGGTCACTCACCTTGTTCAGCATGGTCTGTATGTCCACGGTAGACGGGCTAAGTAAGACATTGAAATTCGCATGCTGCAGGTCGGTAAACCTGGTGCTAGGACGAAGCTCAGCACCAAGTTCACTGGACTCCCCAAATGCACCTTCGAAAATATCGTTCATGATAAAACGGAACAGCAAAGGGAGATCGGACAACCCTGATGAATAGCACTAGAAATGATGAATGCATGTGACAACTGTCCATAAACCTCCCACTGTGATTGCAGAGTGGGCATACAGTGATCTCAAGAAAGTAAAGTATTTTCATGGAATTTCCTTGCGAAAAAGACAGATTCACAAGAAGTTACAAGCAACCGAATCGAAAGCAACTTCAGGTCTACAAAGACTATTACCATCGGTTGCCTATAACAAGGCCCATGCTCCAAGATCCGTCGCAAGGTGAAAATGTAGTCAACGCACCCACCACCCCGCTTGAACCCTGCCTGTTCCTCACGTATCTGACTTTCCCCGAGTTCACAGAACCGTCGTAATATGAGGCCAGAGAGTAACCTGGAAGCAACAGACTCTAGACTGATGTCTCTTTGGATGTCAGATAGAATTCGAACCCTCTTTTTGAAAACAGGAACTACTCTTTATAAGTGCCAATCACCAGGTACCTCTTCAGTTTCCCAACTCGTCTGTGATCGATTAAATAGTTAGCTGAACTTCTGTTTCGACGTTTTCTATCCTTGGAAGAAACTTTCTGTACGTGTTGATAGCTCACCATTCACTTATCTCAAAAAACTTCTTTGAATGATTAAAACCTGATATAGTTGTCCACAAACTCACACCCTACACCCACAGTGAGAATACGATTACCGGGCGAATGAGACAATTTCAGAGAGCTTCACAAGCAACCGAATCGAATGCAATCTTTAGGTGTTGTGAGACAAGGACCCGTCGTAGTAGAAAAATGTGGGCAGTGCACCCTCAACCGGATCTGTACCCTGTTTGATCTTTGCGTATGTGTCTCCCCCTGAGTTTGTTGGGTCGACGTAAAGTAATGCCAGCGAGTAACTTGGACACGACAGACGCTAAACGGACTCCTTCGAGGTTTTCAAGTACACTTTGGACCCTCCTTTGAAAAGAGGGTAATCAGTAATAAACACCAATAATGAGGTACTCCTTCAAGTTCTTAAACCTTTTAAAGGAATTTTGTCAGTTCTGGCATTACGTTCTCCCCACCATCTTCGAAAAGGGAGGTAATTTGATCCAAAAACCTTGTTGAACTAATGGGCCACTCCTGCCTTCGACCGAGGACCCACTGGAACGCAATAACTGGCCATTCCGTTTCCGCCGTCTGTACGATTCCATTAAGGTCAGTTGAACTTTTCCTCAAAACGCTCAGCTCACCAGTCAAGTCGGCGTGACTGGCTGGTGGTAAATGAACCATCTTTTTCGCATATAGTTCCGTTTGCACCGACTGGACGGGTAGCACAACTGTAAATCGGGGAAATAACTTTATTCTATTCATAGATAAAAAGGCTTCGACCATCTTTTTCGATTGTTCGGTCAAGTGATGCCCACGGTCTCTATGAAATCTTTTGGTTATTTTGCGTTTAAGTTATCCATGAGTGCTACTATATTTGGAACCAGATAGAATGGAGCGACATTTGTTTACAAAGTTTACTGACGTTACGGAATTTCATTTCTGTCGTAGCTACGCATCTCCTTAATATGCCGTTACACAGTAAGTTTTCAAAGCTGCTTCTGTTTGTTTCCAGGGTTCGTTAGGTCCACTCAGCTGACCTGAAGTGTGCAGTTTGTTAACCAATGCTTCCGTTTCTTTTCACTCTCCTCCGTCAGATGTTAGTTAATTACTTTGCGTTTACGGGTGCATGACCTCCGAGCAAATGACAAAACAAAACGGGCATGCACAACAGCATGCTCCAAGTCCATTGGGTTGCTTCAAAAATGCGCGACAGTCTTGAACACCTGTAACTGGCTGCTGTACGATTAATCTGCACCTCTCGTCGAGGTGATCTTGGCGATCTCCATTTGTTGAAATGCAGTACCCAAAGTATAGAGACTGTAAGAAGTGTACAGTTGCGGTAGGTTTTCACTATTTTCAGTGTGTTTGGAGCGAATGTCTCTCAACGATAACGAAAACTGCCGTGAAATCTGGAAGTGGCTAATTGATGTCATTTTCATCGCGATATTGAAGAGTTTAACCGTGATATTGGAAGCTCACGTAAAATCCCTTCATTTGCTCTATGAACAGCTTCTTTCAGCTTACCCTTCCTTCTCACTTTACTCATAGTGTTCTCATCACAAGAAATCTGATGGTAGCCACTTTAGGACGACCACTTCAATAAAGGGGGGTTGACACTGCAGCGCACTGGTGCACATGAACATCTCATTGTCTAGTCAACAGTCAGTACATAATCCCCCCCCCTTACTGCAGGCCTCACGTCGACTTGGCAAAATTGAGTACGCCCACTCATAGGCACCGTTGCATGAGGCTAAAAGTGCACCGAAAAACAGACATGATATGACCTTGCTGAACGCCGATTGCGTAGGCGTTGATGAATGCGACTGCGTGCGGAGTGTCTTATGCGTGCACGGTGGACTGACCGCATCAGCCTAGCTGAACTCCGAGGCAAATTTCGGTGATCGATCACCTTCATTCTATATCCGTTTCCTGTCTGAACCGTGAATTTTTGAGGGGAATTTTTCAGTCTTTTGTGTATACTGCCATTCGGTATCATGTCTGTCATCTATCTCACTGGGATTGGCAAACGAATTATGATCAGTAGCAAATAAGTCATCGTCGCAGTTTAGGACTCCCAAATGAGACGAGAGCTATTCATGTGGACCATCTAATTCAAGGTAAGTAATTGTTTAATTTGCCCGAAAGATGGAAATGTGGCTTTACCGTATGGGCATGTTCGACAAATCAATATAGAATTTGTCTGGTTGATAAAGTGCCCTGGTTACAGTATGATAACATCCAGTCAAAAGTCAACTGACTATCTGGAGACGTGAACGTTTCGGTAATTGTGTGTCTTTTCACTCAAAAACTTAACAAGATACAGGATAACTGATATTTTGTTTGTCCGTAAAACGAAGTAAACATACACCTGGCAGATTAATTCGATGTGCACCATGGTAATTCTGTACACTAAGAAAGGTAAGCATCTGAATGAACTTTGTTTACAAGTTTATCGGAGGCGCCAGGGAGTTGACACAGAGATGAGCGATGAAAACCGCGAACTGTGGAGAGAGAGAGAAACAGACAGACCTCGCAAGAGATTTCCACTCACATACAATATAACCTGCGTACATACATTAAGCAAACATCACAACCCTATGCTGAACGATGTAGACGTGTTTGAATTTCGCGATCAACCTTTGGATTGCTGAAAGATAAGAAGATAGTGAAACGTGTTGTATGAAGTTGTTCGTGAAATAATCCAATTGTGAATGGTTTGCTAAATCACTTAAAGGAATTTGAATAGCTTGGGCGTCGTGTTGTAATCGAAATTTCGATTCCAACACTCCTGAGGAAGGCCACCCGAGGTGGTTGAAACGTAGAGTATTACAACTTGCTCGAAACGTTGTGTTATTCCCAATCTGTTTATCACTTAAAGGAAGTTATTCTACAGATTCCACCGGAAATTGTGTGTTGGGAAATGTGAGAGGGAATAGAGAAAGAATAGCAACTTGTTGAACATGAAATTTGTTTGATTGTTGGAGTACACAATCATCTAGTCATGTAAGATAAGTAGGAATTACATTAATAGATTCAAGAGGTGACAAAATATCATTCTTATCTGTGTTTTTGAATGTTTTATTGTTAACCAAAAACTTACGACAATACGCTTACCAATGTAGAAAGGATGTCAATAACTGAACTGAAGACTTGGAAACAAACCATTTTTCATGATCGGAAAGTATGTCAACAGGTAACCTTAGAAAGTGTCATGAGCCTACCGTTCCGTACAGCTTTTAACATTCTTAGGTTGACACTCTCAGAGTATTTTGGCAATGACTGATCGTCCATAAGATAACAAGAAGACATTTCGAAATGCTTATTTTTTCAGGAAGTCTGCAATTGTACAGATGGCTCAGTTCTTTCCTAATAAAACGTGCCCTTGTTATCTGCCCCTAAGGAGCAACCAAACTATCTCTGGTAAGTGGTTTTTTGTACAACTAATCCATTTTGCTTCTTTTCAACAGCCATATCTTTATTGATGAATAAAATTCAGCTTTATATGTGTAATGTTATCCATACACACGCACGTTTAAATATCCCCAGTTATATAGAATAGGTAAGTAACTGAACAAAACGTGTAGACTGTTGACTGAGCATTTCTAACTACACCAACATCTCAAGTGAGCACCCGCTCCGGTAACTATACCGTCAGGCATCTCCTATGCTCATTGGTCTTGTGATAGTTTTCTGCCTTCGAAAGAAAAACTATCATTTGAGTTCAATTTGCTGAAATATCACAAACGAAATCCTTCTGATCATTTTTTATGAATAGATCTAGCCTTGGTCAGAAAGTTGACAGTGTGTACGTCTGTCATCTTATGCACATGTCATCATGTTAAATGTGAATTAAATACAAAGGGTATTCAACATATTTTTGTTTTAAATTATGGACTTTTTCAATCAGCTTATTTGAAAACAGGCGAATTTGCATCCACCGAAGTTTAATTCGATTAATATAAAAACTTCTGTTAAAAACTGCAACCATATGTTACTTCTGGCACTCTTGTCTGAAAGAAGTATGATTAAATCTGAATGAGTGTCTGAAGTCTAAGAAATCCCTCATTCTCAACATTCGCAGTAGGAATGCAGTTGTTGCAGCCGGCTGTACTTCAGAAAATGTTGATAGATACGCCACATGAAGCTTTGGGTATACCGTGTGATGATTACATTTTTTGTGATCAACCACTTTAGAAGATTTCAAGCCGAAACCATTACCGAGCCACCAGATCCCAGAGAATTTTTTAAAAAGACCGCCACATAAACAACCCGACTCGTTCACAACACTTGTTCAACCAGTTGTTTGATGTATGTGAGAAATTTAACAAGGTTGGTTGGCTGTTACAGAAGAGTACACGATAATCTATTTCATGCACCTGTTGTCACTTAAGCCCGTCACAAAATTTATCATCGTTTCATGGTCTTGAGAGAAGTTCACAATTGCAATTCATGTAACGATTAGTAGGAGTAACAGTTTGATGGGAACGCTGAGTTAAGAAAAGCATACCCCTTTGATGGCTCCTTCAAGGAAGGTTGCTTCACAATGGCAGTTAGATAATGGACTTCTGTGTGGGGAAAACAAACGATCTCTGTAGCACAGAGGATACCATACATCAAGCAGGCCAGAAGAATCAGTTTCGGAATAAGGCATAGACAAACAAGTTCCCACTTTAATCATGTAAGGGGAAATATCTACCGGTTGTAAATAGACACGATCTTGATAGACGGTAGATGGCCACAACAGCATAAAGACACCGTTCACGTATTAAGAAGTGTTGGGCGTGTTACTCGGATCCAACCTATCGTTATCAATATGCTTGACTCGTGAAAGTCAACCAGTACATTACAACAATGCCTTTTACTTCCATTGGTTTTACAACTAACGGTAGCACACACATTCCTTACCATTGGTGTCTTCCGTGAGTTACATTATCTTTCAATGAAGGATAGGAACATACTAATTATGCCCAATTCTTTGATAATGCTATTGAGCATTTGGAACCTTTCATTTTGAAGCCTTCTTGATAAAGCACTTGATGAAGCACTGGTTCTATCGAATGGTCAGTAAATCGTTTTTTTGACCATTATGGCATTATGGAAGTCACAACATTAGGAACTATGGTGTTGCTCTCGGTTTCACACCTTCTTATTTTCGGACTGCTAGTTTCACAGTGGAACGGCAGACAGCTTAACCCTGACCATAAAGTGTACAGTAATGGCTAAGAGAACACAAATGAATCTGCACCTTTTATGAATTTTATGTGGAACTCACCATTCACGAGACTTCCCTAGTTTGTTCGCTTGCATAAGCCACTCACACCTGGAAACTAACACACAGGCCTGCTGTCTTTATCTAAAACGGATGTAACAACCACTGAAACTGTTCATAAACGAGTTACTAGAATAGCTGTGAACCTCAAAAAAAACATCCAGAAGGATCAGAAAGATTAGGTCTGTTCCAATTGCTTGTACGTTGAAAGTGAATCATGAAATGGGCAGGTTGCTGTGTAGATGGAACTGGTTTATAGTTTGGGCATTTACACTTAAACACATTGGTCAACTTTATGATCACGGCTGAACAAAATGAGTTTTTAATGATTGTGGTCAAAAGATAACCTGCGCTAAAAGGTTCCGAACCACCCTCGTATTCCAATCCTATTGAATGTACACATCACACACAGCGATGCATCCGTGTTTACTCCAAATGAGGCTGCATTTCAGTGGCTTTATTAAAGCACCCTTGTAATCAATAACATACACGTTTTCTTTAAATTTATTAGCCATCTAACACAACTTTTTTCACTGACCACTACAAAGGCAGGAACACAAAAAACATCTTTCTCCTTCCTGTGATAAACTACCAACCACAGAGTTCATTAGCAAATTTGATAAGGTGTTATATGGTTGTCACTTTTTTTCTTTTTAAAAAAGTCGAAACTGGTCGGGCGATTTTGATTTTGTATCAGTCCACAACAGTAGGGGAAAGCGTATCGAACATGCCCAGAATGCATTTGTGGCTGCGCGCAAAAGACGTATGCTTTCGATCACTCACGAACAAGCAAACGAGTCCGGCTTTCATACTAGCTGTAGCCACTCTCATGCTCGTCTCACATTGTGGATGCGTTCATGGGCTCCCCCATCCCACAACTATCGATCTGTCACCGCAATATCAGCGCGGAATAGACACGGTGGTTTGTCATCAGTCTCAGCTAAACAAGGGGATTCCTTTAGAAGCTGGGTTTTAGGCGTCGTTTGTGCAAAGATCAAGTCTGATGTGCACAAATCAGAGGGGGAATTGAAGTCTCTGATTTATATGAACGAAGACTAAATTAGGCAAAATGTAAGTTACTTCTGAATTAGTATTGTTCATCAAAAACTATCACACTCCCAAGAAGAAATTATTTTCACAACCCAACAGGGTGTTTTAGGATTTCCTAATGCCATAGGTTGAAAGTATACAAGTGACGTTTTGTGCAATTATTGACCAAAAACACGAAAATATGCAACTGCATATGACAATATGTATTATATAGATTTTCTGAGTCTCATCGCTGAGTAGTAGAGGGGAGTGGAATTACGTTACCCTCATAACTCCCACATGATCATAGTTTTCGACTAATTTGTTGTGGTGGAAGATGCTAAATTTATCTCCAGTTATTCAACAGTGCTTAGTACAGCTCGAATTTAGGTGTGAAAACTCTGGGCGAAGCGTGTTAGTCGATGTGAAGTTCGGGTCCACTAAATGATGATAGAATGAACCATTGATCATTCATTATTTCTTGTGGTCTGTAGGTCCTGCTGAATCCAGTGAATTCTTACCATTCCGATGAGAAAAATGGAGTACGAAATTTATCGGAATCAGTTTGCAGAGAGAACGCTGTGAGCCATCAAGTTCAACTTACAATCACTGTGGCCCCGTACGTCAGGCATGCGGTGCTCAGGATGACTGATGCTTTCGCAAACTGACTGGAGCATTTCAGACAGGTCAGCTTTGGTATTCCTTGAAACTAACTAAAACCATTCGACTATCAGGTTTTTATTAACAGAAATGAGATTTCTTAAATCGTGAACTCTCACTTTCCCCAAGTTACAATATAGGTATCACGAATTAGCTCATAAGTATGACTTATTGGTTACAATAACCAAAACCTTTCAATGAGTTGCATTATTTTGCATTCGCCTTCAGTGGAATGTGTTATAGGGCACGATCCCGCCAACTCAGTCTACGAGACTGGTGAAACAGGTTGTAGGAATACGTTGTTTGTATTGGTAAGCACTAGGTGGTTTTGGTTTTTTTAATACACAAATTAAACGCCACTCATAATTGATCGCAGTTGTCACATTCCCATAGACATTCCAGTCAGCCTTTTTCGAAAAACATCACCTGCAATGAAGTTGGACTGAAGCGGTTTCCTGACTCAAGAAGGCTCAGCCAATCGCAGTACATGCACATGCTACTAAAGACGGGAGTGTGGTCGGTCGGGGACAAGCGAACAAAAACGGTGATCAGCTGCTGTTTAAATGTAGGTCAGATTCATACGACTGACTTGTTGGATTCAAGGTTGTCGAGGGTAGCACCGAACTGGTCAAATTGCAAGAACGCTTGTCACCCAACGACAATCGTAAATTCCCCTGTTCCTGTATTTAAAAAGTGCCGCTTTTCTACTAAATTGATATTGTTTGATGCCACAGAGACTGTTGTCGTTTTGCCTTTCTGCATTCGATAGCCCAACACGCGACTGCATTATACTCGAGCTTCATTCTTGTTAGAACTCAACCGCAACGCATATCCTTGCCGTGCCCGAGACTTAAAATCCCACTCACCTTTGCATGAGGCAACCCTGATAACCACTATGCTATGAACCTCTCATTAAGCATAACCAAACTATCACAAGCAAACGCTCAGACACATTCACTTGTATCTGGTGTTCAGATTGCTCGATCATCCTGAAAAAAGACACCAATCAAGTATACGTTCTAATTATATCTGGCAAGAGTGGAACTTGAGTGCAGTACTTAGTTTGAAAAGGAGCTGGCTAGAAACTCAATGCGAATATGAAATGCCTGATCAATTTCGAGTGATACTCAAATCATATGCATCATTTTCAGCAACCTCAGGCCTAGGTTATTAATCCTAAAGTGGCATATTTTTACTCCCAACATCCCTTAGCTTTGGGTGACCTATGGCTAATTCTATGGAAGTCTGTTTCTCCCCCTATTTTTGAGCTCACAACCTTTTTCGTGCTAGTCAACTGAAGACTAGATTGACCTAACAGAACAGCATTGTGATTGTCAATTGTACATAGCTAAGTGAATAATTCCTTCATGTAGCCAATCTGTTTGCTTAGTTACTCACCACATGTGCTTTTTCCGATTACCTGTTTCATTATAAACAACACATTATCAGTTTTGGAATGGACAAACAAACGATACATTACCACCGGCTACCTCTCGCTCACACACGTACAAACACATCAATTCTGTCCGATTCCACAATAACATCAAATGAATCAATACAATGAACCACCCTTTTCACACCTTCACTTTCAAGTGTATACATAATAGTAGTCAGTAGGACTGTTGTTTCACACAGTCCCATCCACAACTAGAGACTCAAATGTTTCTGCTGCCTCTACTACGTTTCCAGATGACCTTGCTGCTCCTACCTTACCCCCCCCCCAGACCAATCTGTAGGTGGCAATGTTACTTCTAATTGCAAATGGCCTTATCCCTCCCCATTTACTGGTTCGTGACTATCCCGGTTACGAGTGCGATATTCTCGTACAATCATCCATTTGTCCAACTCACGTCCAATTAACTGGCAATTAGAAGGGACCGAAGGGGTAGTTGAATTAGCCCGTATTACATAAAGTGTTAATTGTAATCACATCATGGGGATGACCGCAACTCAGTGAACTTATGTGGACACTATTGTATGCTCTTACTTTCTGATTAAGATTGGCAGAAAACATACTCACGTGCACGGGTGCATTTATACAATTGCAAATATGCACTCGTATGAATGGAACTTCTATCCCAAACACAGCGTAATCACTGGCCACCTTTCTGTTCTCACGAAAAGAAAGTGGTGTGCATTTACACATACAAATACATACATACACATACAAACACAATCTAGTTTCCCAGAATTGGTAGGAGCTGTAATGAACTTGATGCAAACATATCCAACTACTGTTAACCGAACTAGGCTATTAGACGTTTGGGGAACGAATGACCACTTTCACAAGCGTGATTAATTTACTGCAAATGTATCCTTTTATAATTGATGGCCAGGTTACAGATACCCACGTAAACATCAGTCTATGTGAACAAACACTAAGGTACACGTCGAAATATGTGAATGTCTGAAATTCCGATTATATTAGCTGATCATCATGTTTTTTTCTCAGCCATGTGTGACTCTTCAATATACGTAACATAGCGCACCTGATGAGTTCAGTAATGTTTTATTTGAAGGAAATGCAACATCCACATAGACCTATTGAGTTGTATGCTGTCAAAACGTGGAATTGGAAAATGTTCAAACAACTTTTTGTTGTGAAATTCCTACGGTTCACGAGTTATGAATAGCGCTATGTGCATACATGTAGCTATATGGATTGCGGAATTCATATTGCTCTAAGCGTGTTCTCTCCACTAGCAGCTAACACTGCACCAATCGCAATTTCGTCCATAAAAAATATATTCAATATAAACCTGAGAGACCAGAAAGTATATGAATGAGATCTAAATACCACAATGTTCCAACCGACTAGCACATTTCGAAATGCGTTATCAAACTCTTGAAAATGAAATACAATTTCTTAACTAAATGATATAACTAATGCTATACGTGTGAGAGAATTGTGATGAGAGTGCAATATGGTCTGTGCTTTACGGGAATGACGATTGTGACGGTGTCATAAGCAAGACAACGAACACGGAGCCTGTGGAGCCCGTGTGATCTCAAAAAGAAATATCTTTGTGAATAAAAAGGATATCAAGACTGTTTCAAAGCAAATAAGCCAGTTATCATTTGTTCTTATAACCAAATAACTACCGATGAGTTGTAGCGGGAGTGAAATTCGAGTACAGTACTTTGTTTCGAAGAAGAGGGACGGGGTAACAAGCCTATCTGACTGTGAAATCTGCAATCAACAGCGTGTAGTATTCAACTTTTATCAACTAAATCTACGAGTACTCATCAGTACACATGCAGTGTATACCACAAAAACATCTGGTCCAGTTAGTATCCTCGTTTTCGAATGTTCTTACTCTTTACCCCGACAAGCGGAATGGTGTGCACACTGTTCAGTGGAATAGTGTTATCTGGTTGGACAGACGACGAACGGTATCTTATACGTGTGATTTTGTTATCCACTGGTTGTTCTTCGTGTTTCACTCAGTAATGTGCTATAATTACTAGTCGTGAGCTTACTATCTTAAAAGTACAAGGTAAAAATGCTTATTGTCATATGTCTTTCCGGAGAGGCAATAACTCAGGTCCTTTCATAGACAGACTCACTTCAGCTATTGAGTATAGATACAACGTCGCGAAGGCTGTGCTTACTGATGGTACGATGCCACTGCGAACGCCGTCCAAAAAGTATTCCCGTAGAATATGTCAACTCCCAAACAGTCAGTGGTTCCGTTTGAACCTAACTAAGTGTCAGTCGTTCCCGACAAAGCAAATGCGAACAGGAATCACTGAGCATATGCTCAAATAACCTAGTTATAAAATTGACTTAGCAACTTTCAGCACGCCAGATGTTTCTTCGCTGAGAGCATACCGTAGAATTGTCAATACCGGTTCGAAATGTTCCGTGAATTTGTGACCAGTAACATCGACAGTCCCTCCATACATTGTAATTTTTCTTCTGCAGTAGAAAATTCGTTGCCCTTGTAATCTGTGGGGAACAATTCGGATCACAATGGTTCACACTATCCCGTGCTCCACGTTGTGCTATGACGCACAGAGATATGGATATCATTGTAAGAGACCTGTCTGAAAGGCAGTCCACTAGAGAGTTTTCTTGTGGTTGAAACTGTGTTCAGTCGTCCTCAGTTGTTTGTACAGCAGCTACCTCGTGCTCGGTCTTTTTGTCTGTTTTTCAAGTGTTCTGAATTACGAGGCGGTCTAGATACCAATATGACCTCAGCTAAGCGGGTACCTGTCCAGTAAAATACATGGACGTTGTGACAAATGTGATCACCAGGTGTCTGGGGGTGTTAAGTAGCCCCCAGTGAGACCGAAACCAAATCTGGACTTCGAGTAAAGTTTGTTGTAACAAAGATCAGAGCCGTATTTATAAGGAACACTCAAATATAGTAAACATCTCGTTCGACTATCTTTACTGACTAACTAACTAGATATTGTGTAAATGGCTTTAGGTCCACAACGTCGGTTTCTGATCCAAGCATTATGTTCAGTTTCATGTTAGTTACTCGCCTGTGCATTGTTGGTCCTCATATACGATCAACCGATCAACAGATTTACACCAACATTCGTTCGTCATATCGCACGATTATTGTTGGATACAGTTGGCTTTGTTGATGAGCCTACGGTTGTTTCTGTTAGAGCCAATAAGCAAATCCATGTAGTATTACATTTCTGCGTCTGTTCGATTCCTTTTGGTCCATCTACACTACTTGTACCTTATCTTTTGTCATTGCGTGTTGTTGCTGGTTATTAACATCGACAGTAAATATATATCCGTGTAGATTCTTATGTCCCCATACGATTTCACTCCTTTTCATGGATCTCACCTATTGAATTGTTCAATCAATTACACACCCACTCGTGAGGCTTGCATCCCAACCCGAGAAGAAGACATGGTCACCAACGAGCCCAAAGGGGTTCTGAATACATATGACAAACAATTACCACAAAAGACAATCAACGCACAGAGTGAACCGGATGGGACTACCATATATGGTAGACCTGAAGAATCATGTCTTTAGGGTGCTAATAAGCGAACAAGGAAAATCAGTTCAGACAGAGTTGAGGCCAACAAGTGTCCGACTGCGCAGCTGCATTCTGATTCGCTAATTGGACCAATACGGTTTCACCCACCCGGCTGGGAATTTGGCTCAATCAAGAAGGACCTAAACATTCCAGATTCACTTCAAACAGCTGATATTCACAGATGATGCTATCCTCCAGACTGAATCGAGTGATATTGTGTGATTCGCCTTGCTTGCTTCGTTAGGAGATCTGTTTTTATTCCCATCTTAAATTAATCTAGTTCCGTCGAAAGACGTAGTTACCTGTCTTAACACCATAGCTTCCTTCTTCTCTCTGTCTTTCAAAAGTACCCTTTCTCCTATGTTCATCAATTTCTGGTAAAACCTGTATCCATGCCTCTTCCCCAGTTTCACTTGCCACTATCTTTCTTGACCAACTATCATAAGAGTGGTTCTATCAAAACATTCGCCTTACAAACCAGTAGTCCAGCACGGTGAGTCAGTTCTTCGCTAAGTGGAATAGAGAACCTGTTGTGAAAAGTAGTGTCCTTGTCCTTCGATTAAACTAAGGTTGCACTGGGCTAGTTTCAACCTCTTGTGATGACGTGTTTATTCTCCCCAGCAGCATAAAGTAAATATCCTCGTGGATATTCTTCACCTTGGACGACAGTCACTTCACTTCTATACTTCCGCTTTCACTTTTCCGTTCGACTGACCACGATAAGCGCTAGCAAACCGATGCATGATTTTCTAGTTTCGGTCAGAATCTCGAAATTCTGCACTAAAAATTTGATCCGATATCGAATAACAGCTGTTCTCGTGTTTCATACCGAGTAAAGTACATGGTAACTTGTACCCTATCGACTGCGAGTTTGTCGTACGCAGGAAGCCAGTCTTACATAAATCACTGAAATAATCCACTGTTATCAGGTGGTTATTTTTATTCATTAGTAAAGATATCGACTGTTATTTTCTGCACTTCGTGTGTCATCACTGATTACTTTATTCGATGATCTTTTTGAATTTGGCATATTGAACAATCAGATATATAGTCGCGGACTTGACTCGACATGTCGGATCAAAACACTAGTTTGACAGCTCATCCGACACAAGTATTCATACCAAGATGTGGACAGTGAGGAGTATCCAGTATTAAACATTGCATTGTCGCTGAGTTGAATGCCTTGCTTCCTTTGAATGTTAGTCCATTCTGGACTATTGGCTTATCTTGGCAGCAACTTCCGATCTTCAAACTATCCGTTTAAGATAACATTCTGAAGCAAATTACTGCTGGTATTTTTGGATGTATGCTATTTCATCCAGTAAAAGCATTCTTCTTTGAAAGAGAAGTACCGTTCAAAATCAACCATGTCGAAATCCGCCTGTGCTCCGTCGATTTCTTGGGGATAGGCTGCCGAAGGTGTGTCAGTGACATACATTTTTTATCCTGGTTGGTGAACGATTATAAAACTGTTCTTCTGAAGACGGATAAATACTGACCGCAGATATCGAGATATTAAGTACAGGGGCTTACGTGCAATGAATACCGGAGTGTCTGAGATGTGAAACTTGCAACGCTTCTTCCAAAGACGTAGTCATCAAAGTGCTCCAATGCACAGACAAAGACCAATATTCCTTTTTCAATCTGCACTTACCGCTGTTTGACGTTAGTCAACGTCCTGCCTCCAGAATCAGCGGTTTTTCTTGATAAATCAGTATTGCTTCCCAACCGTGTTGGCAATTACCACACTGTGTTTCGAGCGAATAAGGCGGATTTAAGTATACGTGTATTGGTGCGTCGGTTATCAACTTTTTGGTTTTTTAAACGCCTTATCTTGCTCTTCACTTCGTTATCATCACGCTACATTCTTACGATCCAGTTTCCAAATCAGTTTCAATATATCTGGCAAACGGCTAGTGGTCTGTGATTAAAACGTACCCGATTCGTTGCTTATTCAAACCCCGACACAATAGACGATCCAACCAGGGACCAGTCCAATCGTCGCGTTAAGATACCACGCCAGGATTGGACGAACAGCCTCAGTGTTACATATTCCGTTATTCACTAGGCTCTTTGTTCCATATTGTAGCAATCAGCTTGCAATTTGTGACTTCGGGTGTACCATTATGATCAGCCACTGATGGACTCTGATTAATTTACTATTGATGTATATTTATAAATGCGAGTTCTCGTCTTATGAATAATAGCTGATTGCTGTAACAAGTCCGAGGTTTCCCCCTTATTCCTTGCGTTGTATATTTCAATTTGAGTACAATTTCTACAGCTATTAGAAGTTCATAACTTAGAATACTTCCTGATCTCCACTTCTTTCAGAACAGGCTTTTCTCTGAGTGCTCTGACCTTTCCCTCTCAGGTCTGCACTTGTTTATGAAAAACCATATCCGCCGTGCGTACCTCCACCTACTCTGACTACAACTCGACGTTATTCTGTGGCCGACACTTTGGACTTTAGCAGAGATTCCGATCATGCCCCTGCGGTGTCGTAACATGGATTAACACATTGCTCGTTACGTATACCACGTTGCACAAGTTGTTGTGCGTTTGTAACAACCGCCTTTAAGAAATCCATGCGACACCTTTAACATGAACTATAGACGTGGATAGTGATATCTTTCGAAAGGTTTTAAACGATGTCGGTAAACAACCTGACTGGCCTTCCAGAGTTGCATATCAAAAGACTGAGGGCAGATCAACATTAGTGAGATACTGCGTCTTTGATATCTCGTACGGCATGTCGTCCAACCTGGGCAGCTCAAAACAGTCCCTTCACAGCATACCGTTTAACGGTTTTAAATTTATATATGCACACAACTCATCATTCGTCTTAGCGATAACTGGAGAATACTAGCAAACGCTTCACTCCTTCGAACAGTATTTCGCTTAAAAAGAGTAACAGTTTTCTGGCAGATGTGACCGACGTCTAGTAACAGAAATGCTTAGCCATCAAACCTACTCAAAGCAGAATTAAAAACACAAGAATAAAGCTCAATGATGTCCACTGTGTTGTGATATGCACAAACGAATGAAACAATGTTAGATTGGATAAATCCTAGCAGTTATGTGACATCCCAATCAAAAATCGACATTAGATGTTTTCTAACTATTACAAATTGATGGCTTTTCGTTGCCTAGTTTTTGGTTGGCCACATTTACTGCGGCTATCTTTTCTGGTTGTAGTCAAAAACCATTCCGCATTCATAGCTCAATTCACTGCGATCTGACCGCAAAATTTTGCGGGCAAAATGTTAACGGTAGCTCATGAATCCAATTGAAATTCCACCGATTGACCGTCAACTTCACACAGATGACTCTTCCTTGTCTGTGATGCTGCAAGTTGTAGATAGCAGGATCTTTCTAGACGGATTACGTTGTCACATCCTGGTATACAGCCGTTCACATTTCCTATCATCAAACAACTAGTGTGACCTGTAATTGCAAAGTGCACATAACTTATGTCACCCTTCAAGTACTTACTTCGGTCTGTGAGCCACAGGTCGTTCACAATACCATTCTCGATCAAGCAGTAAGCAGGTTTCTCTGTAATCAGTATCCTACGTCTCTCGGACAGTCAACAACTTGTCAAGCTCTTTATCGTATAGACCTTACTATACCCTCAGCTTTAACAAATGACTTCAACTTGCTGTGTTTGGTTTTGATGTCATTGAAGAAATAAAATGTGCATAAAGGGGACTACGAGTGAGTAATGGCTACCACTTTTGTTTGTTTTGCCATCACGAACGTCTGTTCAAAAGCAGGTCACGATTGTCAACAGACGAAGGTATCAATCAGGTCTGAGGTGGACTATGACAGCCTACTTTCTCGGTTGGACAGACAGAGTTGGAGGTCATTCGAGTAGGTGTACGCAACTGATGAAAACGAACGTTACGTTATCTTGGCACATACAGTCTATAACCACTTCGGCGTTCCTTGAATGGATTACATACTTAAATGAGGTGACAACCAATTTGTCGTCTAGCCCCAATATGACCGTAAAACGATGGTATCCTCAACGTCTTTTTCGAAACACCCAGAACACCCAGAACATTGATTGCTACACTACCACATCAGATAGTGGCCCAGCCAGTAGTACGAACGGAATTGGGGTTTATATCAATGTCTTGGTGATCTGTGATCATCCGATTTTGAACAGTTTCTTGGTTGTTCGGAAAAGCCTTGTTCGATGTCACAAGCTATTTAACAACAGGACTGATGTGATTTAACCAATATGTTTTAACTCATCCATCACTTGTGTACAAACCAAAATTTTCTTTTAGAATACAAGATGACGAGAGGTCTAAATTATAATGCGATTGGTTCGTTTAACGAGAACTAACTGCTGGAAACAACAGTGACCGAATCCAACACGCATACGCGTGTTCTGAGGTGACAGATACTGTTTTATTTCGGTCACTGTCCTGATTGCACCGAAAGACTGATCGTCGGTATTGAGAACCGTTGCTTACATTTGTATCCTATTCTATCATTCGAATAAAAGAGCTTTTGTGACTTTCACTACAAAAAAAAGTAACTTTCTTCAAGGTTTTCCATTTTGCAACAAGTCTCACACATGAACGTCACGTGTGGGTGAGGTATGTGGGAAAAAACAAGAAATGCGACAGATCAGACCTAACAACCTAATTTGCCCGTCCCTAAGGACGCTCACAGGAAGTGTAATTGGTTACAGTCGCGGAGCTGATAAAAGCCGATTTCATTATCTTGAAATCACACTCACCGTAGTGCTTCATATTTAGTACAAATTCATCATGTATACCGAGACGAATGAATATCCAGGATTGTACGGGTTGTTTTGCTGGACCGTTTCCATAGGACAAATGATCATATGGGTAAAAACTTCGGCATGTAATGTGAATATTGCTAATTCGATTCTCTATCCGGCTATTTCTACCTGATTAGCCAACAATACGAGTATGCTGCCCACAAAATCTGGTTGTGAGTATTAAAAAATAGGCAAGCACTCCAAAGTTTCCCATATACTATTTACTTGTATCCCCCCTTCTACCGGTACTGAACAATAAACTGTACGATCTCTGATCATCAAACTTAATCAACTCGAGTTCGCGTATGCGTTCATCTACTCCTTTAAGGTGCATATGACACAAACGTCTACTGTGTTCTCAAGTCCTTGGAACAGTGCAGATTCATACTGTCCAAGAGTCTTGGAGTGTCACTGTTACCCCACATCTTATGATAAGTTATTTTAATCAAGTATAAGACGTAGCCGGAGCTGAAAGATCATTCCAACCGTGAGAAAGAACTTGCGAGTTGGAAATCCTACCAACTGCTTAATCTCTTGGTGCACATATAATTTGATTACCAGAGACGCTTGTTTTGATATGTTTATTGCCAGGCGTTCATTATCAGGCATGTGAAAGCACGGTTGACGTGTACTAACATGCTTGGCAAACTGAGCCACCAGTCTGTTTGCTGACACGTCCCACGTATTGTACTTACACGTTTCCAATTGTCACTTCCAACTCCTGGTCGTCATGGTCTTCCATCTTTTTTGCGTTGGACTTACACTATGCTGTGAATTACACAACATTAGGAAAGACAGCCGATGTTTAAAGCCCCACTTTGACAGTCACCTTCGTAACATTACTTAAACCGTTTATCCATCATGTTTCATCAGGCGTATTGATAAGTCGGTCACTGCCCCCATCATTCCATAAGCTAACCCTTCATCTCTATCACTACATGGTACTGATGGTACGCATACACTGGTAAACTGACTCTTTATACAATGACCTCAAAAGATTTCAGTCGAGGGAACGCCCAAACAAGCACAGGTGGTAAACGAGTACAGGAATTTTTAAGATACTCGAAACACCATTGGAAGGCAGTACTCATAGCTACAACTCTCTCAGTTCAACTCAGGTTTAGAACTCGTCCTCCAAAAACAGCCAAACCAGTCAGTAACGATAACAACTGTACTCGGTATTTTCTCGTCTTGTCGCCAACCGTCTCAAGTGAAAGGTAACCACAGCATCAAGGATAATCTACAAAGACTTAAAACTGAGACTGATGTTGACTGCTTCTTATAAGTGATGTACTGCTGATGAAAGGGTGATCATTAAACAAGGGGATAACCGTTACGATCGTTTCCATAACTTTTTCCGGTTTGTTCGTTTCAGACGGACGAGTTCTACGCTTTGATTTGAGTGACTGAGTCACATTGGCAGGCACTATCTTCAAACGGACGTGTAGTTGCTGCTGCTGCTGGCTTGGTAATCCATAGACAAACAATAACCTCCTGGTGCTAAAATTTGTTGTTAGTGATTGTTCTCATTGAAGTGACCTGACGGCTATTATCCTCGCGGATACACTTGTAACCTATCCTCTCTATTATGTAAATGTTTTGCCTGACCTCACTAGTTTACTTATCACTGTCACTACTCTTGCTGATCATCGTTTCATTTCAGTGCACTTGTTCCAGAAACACATATAACAGGTATGGTAGATTTCTAGGGGCAATACTCTATTCCATACAAATCGCAATTTCGTGATACCATGTATAAAGGTAAGGTCATTCGTCATAATTAGACGAACTGTCCACCAACACATGCATAGCCGTGTGCAGTTTCGTCTGGGAAATTTTGTAGCCGACAAAATAGTAGTTTCAATGCACAAAAAAAATTGAGTTAGTTCAACTTTCCAAAAACATGTGAACAAACCCACCCCAACATGTTGTCTAATATGAACAGTGGCTGGGGACATCGTGATACTTGTATCCTGAAATCCATATGAGTAGACAGACGCAATACTAAATATGGGGTGTATTGGCTATCCCTTATGATAAGTAGTTTTTACTGCACATGCGATAGGTACGCTTACCGCCATATTGAAGAATTCACTGGTGCAAAGAAGACCACTGATGTAACTCAGTCAGTTCGCTAGGATTTATTCCAGTGTTACTCGGTGCATGAAGTACAGGATACAACTTCAAAAGGCTTATTGATAAAGTACTGTGCGACTGTTTCATCCGATGTCCTCTTGAAGTGTCAACCATAAGCATAATGCAACAGCAAAATTTTCCGTCGTTTACAGGATCAGCGAATAGTCACATGCCTTTTTTGATTAAGGTTTAAACAATCTGGTGTCCAATTTCTTTACTCGGTAAGCCAAAACTTTCAAACGTATATATGCTTGTCAACGTAATTTCCGAACGTTCTGTCTGGTTCATAATCAGTGTAGGCATAAGAGAACCCGCGAGAATATGTCTCGCCCGAATTAATCACACTCATATCAATATCGTTTTTCCAGTGTCACTATCACAGGACTAAACGCATAATTTATCTTCTGCGGATTGCTTGACAAGATGGTCCACGAGCCTACCACACAATTACACCACAGCCCATAGTATCATATGAATAAGTTTTAAGTCAGGCGTATCACCTCTGAGACACCAGAAGTTATTATAACAGGCTGTAAAAATCAACTAGGGTTGGGAACTACCATAATTTCACTAATCTTCTTAATGTATTAATTACTAAAGCCGTTAAAATCGTCTGCAAGTGGTTTAATCAAACAACTTTCCTATAACCAAATTGGTATAAAGGCGTCTGAGGGTGTTACACACCTAACTGGACAAACATCGTTGTAAAGCAACAGAACAATCATCTTCTTGCTGAATCCAAAATGTTGACTGGAGGGTCAGATTATATTTCGACCTAGTCCATTTATTGTTGGCAGTATGCCGTACGCTGAACACGAATAACATCACGACACTTGAAACAAGATTGTTAGTCGTACTCACGAATAAACTGGTCAGTTCACTGTGAAATACTCACTTAAGAGGAATCACACAATACTAAAAACATATCCCCAAAATACTCTACGATGTGGGATACCAGTCACTCAGATACCGCTTCTATCAATCATACGAAGCCAGCCTATATTTCGAGGGATAAGGCTCAGTAGTATGACAAATCAATGCAAGACAATAAAACTTAACACGTCTTAAAGTGGGGGTGAATCCTGACTTGCATACTGGCTACTGTTAAATACTTCGGGGTTACCATCAGATCTGTAGAACTTGTAAAGCTCACAGCAAATCTATCCTACTGATCACCCGCTCTAATACTGTCCTATAGGTATCACAATTCACTATTCACCGTGAGTCTGGCAGGTTGTAGCATAGCCTCTCCAGTCGATATCTGAAAGTATTTTATATATCTCCTCACCTATTTGTATGTAGCCTGTAACATTTTGAACAGCAGGCTGATTGATGGCTGATTTATTGTTCAGGTGGATTTAGTAACTAATATAATTAGTCGGGACCTCGCTCAGTCATTCGACACTTATGTAATGCGCCTTTAAAACTAAAGTAACGAACACACCCGTCAACTTGAGTCTCTGTCACCTTACGTTTACATGTGCCCCTTGTATCAGAGAACAACATTGAATGATTCATGGCGCATACGATTAGTTTGAACAGACTGTCCATTACGCATTTTTGTACCATCTTCCTTATTAGCCAATTCGTATTGTTGGATAACTTTATTTCGTGTTAAAATGCCAATCCTAAGATGTTATAAAGCAATATTCTGACAATCCTTTGTTTCTCGGCTACGTGAGTTATGGTTCTGGCTTACTACATTTTGGATTGTTGAATTATTGAGAAAATTTGTTGTATCTGTTGTACGAAGTGAACATCATTCACATTTTATCGCAGCCTTCGCATTCAGATAGATTTTCCAGTCAGCCGGTTTCGATCGTAGCAAAGATACGCACTACTGACGAGCTATATTGAGAGTGAAACTCGAGTCTAGTGTTTCTGTTCAAAAGAGGCTGGCTGGAAAGTCTATCTGAATGCGAAGGCTGCGATCGAATGTGGGTGATGGTCAAGTTGGAAATAAACCAAATCCCTGACTATTCATTAGTGACTTTGGTTAGTTTTGTGATTTTCACCTGGCAAGAAGCCTCAATCGTGGGGTCATTGATTAGAGTCAGTAAAGATTTATTTTGTTTCCTCTCTAGACGATCAGGTGTTTTGTGCACTACTCACAAGCGAATGTGACCCAGCGTTTGCATATGATGGTACAGTCATACCCAATGGTAGTTCATTGGCTGCCGTACGAAGGTTTGGTTGGAGTTCACAACTTAGCAGTGAGAAGGATATACACTAATAACGAGCTCTAACAAGAGGAAGACATCAGACCACTGCTGTTCTTCGAAAGTGGCTAACTGAACTGTGTGTGGAAACGCTATAGCTGCGATTAATTTTGACTGATGTTTTACTCATATTAACCAAAAACTCTCCTACTGTTTGCTACTAAGCAACATAAAAATGTGAAGCGTGTTCAAAACATGACCGCCAAAAGATGCCACCTACATAGTGTGACAGCATTTTCTGTGTTCTACATTGTGAGTGTGATACAATTTATTGATGGCACTGTGCATAGATTGAAGTAGTCGTCATCACTCATCAATGGAGTAACGACAACCCGTTGAATAGCATTCACCAACCTATTTGTTTCCTAAATTGGCGAATTGCAGTCAGATTTCACTCCTCGTGAGTGCAACTGACGAATTCTGAACGTGTTGGGATTTCGGTGTTGCTTTTTAGTGGTACTGTAGCCCGGAGAACTTTCGTATCACAGGAGCATTTGGAATTGTTGCTTTGCACAGAAGCCGAGTGTTTGACCATGCTTACAAACACTAGTCGTTCATTTGTTGTCGCTCGTGAGCTAATACAACTGCGGTCTTTTGCCGTTTCAACAGAATAAATGTAGCATGTATGCAACCTAAAAGACAGAACACATACTAGTAACCAACCAAACGGACACAGTGATCCGGTTATCTCTGTGTCCACTTACTTACAAAATTGGTGACCTTTGGAGATTAACACCCAGTATATTGTAACAGTACAGTCTACCAATGAAAAGATCTGTTTCTAGTGACTAGTTAGCAAGTGTAGAACATTGTGATGAGAGCAGAATTTCAAAATCTGATGATTATTATTACTATGAATAAAAGCTGCGCTTAAATTCAGAATTAAAACATGTCATATCTTTTTGCTTAACTTCAGGTAGAGACACTAGCATATACGTAGTTCATCGATTGTGGAGCGGTCATTTTTGATCGTTCTTATTTTGTGAATAAATCTTGCTAACAATAAGAGTTGTTACTTTCTCCTCTCTCTCTCTCTCTATTCACACATGAAAATGGATCAGTACGGGATGCAATTGCGGGAACTTTAATCGTAGTAACAAGTGGTTTGTCAATCATGAGACAGACAGTAACCACAGTACTGATGGGACACATATTTTAACGTTAGTTTCTTTCGTTCTGATAAAAAATGGATCATGTTGGTTTATTATGTCTTTTCTTTTAATCTAATTCCTTAACTGTTCCGTGGAGTTAACTACTACGATTTTGATTCAGTTACGCAATCAGAATGAGTCGCACCGTCCCACCGACCCTTGTGTGGGTCAACGACAATGGGCCAATAAAAAGTAGACCAAGAATACTTGGTACGAAAACGGATTGATCTCTTCGGAATTAGTTCATGTTTCCTACCTGATTGACGATTGTATGTTAACACTCGCTTTGTGCTCTAGTGATTCCGTTTTTACTCTGTTTTTAGGGTATCCTGTAGTAGCAGGCACTGACGTGCAGTGTGCCGTAACGACGCTCTCCTGACTAACGTGAGATAAATCCGATCCATTGCTCCATTGTGTAAATGCTAATTCAACAGTAAATGTTGAGAGTCGAAGAAGTAACTGAATCAGAAAGTGTTAAGTTTGGATAGTTTAATCAAAACCACATCATTCAATGTACATAAGTCCGTGTTCATTCTGTGCATGACTTACTAAACAATAAACAGTGTCTTAGTAACGTCCCTTTTTGGGGCAGAAGAACGCTGAAATTTGTATAACAGTAAGTGAATGAGCGCATTTCGCGTACGCAAGATGAGCAGATTGGTCTCTAACCTTTTGTATTCGCGCTAGCACATATACAGGGAACGCCGAACGAATAGGCCACTGAGTTGACTACGTACATGAGAATAGTGTGGAAGCACTGGCTAATGTTTGCAAAACAAATATAGTTCACGTGAACTTCCGAAACCGTTGCGAATGTTACATCGAATCAGACAAGTTGGTGTAGCGATACCAGTCTACCTTGCATGTTCATATTCCAGCACAGTATATACATTAGATGTTTCAAACGTTAGACAACAGTGGATCGTGCCTGTAAATCTCTTGCCGACCCTTTATAAGTTTTCTTTAGGGCTGTTTAACAAAAGATTGGAGCAATAAAATGAAGTACAATCGCTTTAGTCACCTTCTTCTGTGTCAGTATTCTCTGACATACTGTTGCCTGACTAATACCTTGATGGGTATCCCAAGACAGTTTACAGTTCTCACTAGTTTGCTTCCTACCGACCATGATGCGAACCTTCTAAATGGTTCCCATACATTGTGAAGCTTTACTGTCAACAATGTGAACATTGTTTGAGAGCATTGTACAACGACAAAAATAGAAGACAATAGAGGACTCTAAATGTGAGTAGTAGTCAGTAGTGAACAAATCTGGTCATTTTGTTGTGATCATCCTGAAGTAAACCGGACAAACATTGGTAAACCGCACAACGAAACATCTCAGTTCAATTGAGGTAACAGTTTGACAAGGCGGGGTACCATCCCGATTTCTAATGCTTAGACCAAGTTTACTGAATTAAAGTGGTAATGCTAAGTTCTAAAGTAAGCATTTACTGACGCCCATTTAATGTTCATCTGTAACTTAATACGGCTATTCTCCTCCGGTGCATCGTTTGGTCTGACTCGGGGGATTAAAGTTTACATTCAACAACGCGGCATTTTGTTATCCTGTATTTCGAACATGTGTGACCTTGGTATGAAAACACACTATCTGTGGTTATTGAGGCACACATTCCATGTGTCGGGTTTGATTGGCTCAGCGTTGAGATAAAAACATTAAATGACCAAATAATCACGTAGCCATGGATTGCTTCTTTGGGTACAGTACGGGTACGTGCCGTTCACCATATCCGGAAGACCTCGTGGTCATCCACATTGCTTGACGGAAACGCTATTCACCATGTCAGTGTAACGTTGTCAGTGGCAGCGGACTGGATTTTATTTTTTAAAAACTGTCACAGACACTGTGCGAGAATGAGGAAAGCACTTGTAGCAACTGTATATCCCATTCTGTAAGCTGTTATTCTGCAAACGGTCAATACGACATACTGCCATTTCGATTCAGCACTTTGACACATATGAACATGTTTCCGACGACAGACTGTGACTCGCTGAGATTCATACTCATCTGCTCCCGTTTCAAACCATTCAGTCCGTCGAGCTATATGCCTTGACGTGTTTGTTTACCTGTCGGGTACAGCTCTTTTCACGGAATTGAGTTCAGGGCTGCAGATTGGCCTACTCAAGTCCTTCATCCCTCGGAAACACCCAAGCTCCAGACATGTATGAAGTATGAACTAGGTATTGCCCTCGGTGTGTTGGTTAAAGCTTACTCTGGTCTTTTGAGTATCATTCTAAGAATACGCGTACTCTTACGGGCTTTCCCTCCATACTGAACCAAACGAAACACCGTTGCTGAATCCGGGAAGCTTGAGTCTCAGCACACAATAATCGGTTCTGTATGGAATGCTGATTAAGCCAAATCTTTTCTCACATTTTATTACGGTTCATTCCCGGATTTCTGTATGACATCTGTAGCACGGCTGCTGCAGATACATTGGAGCTGAGTCCCAATCGGCACCAAATTACGCCTTGTTAATTTTTCTTCTAGCAGTAATAGCTGTCCTTTGCTTCACTTTTACCGAGTTGCCTGTCATTTTCTTTGCGTCGTCTGCACGTGTTTTAGTGATCTCGGATAATGCGTGACAGCATCTCTGAATTTTTAGACAATCCCTCATCAGGCCAGTTTATTTACTTGGGAACAGTCAAATTGTTCCTCTTTTTCAAATCGACTAGTTCACTTCCTCGTGGTATTGGGTAGACGGAGCAAACGAAAAGTCATATGGTCCTTTGTCAGTGAGTTCACATCTAGTCTTCAGATAACTACAATGTTGACTGGATGGTGGTTGTCACGTCTTCGTGATCCCATAACATTCAGTCGACGCTTCAGAACGTACAATTCTGTTGAGGTCAGTTTTTTCCAATCATTCGATTACTTGGTGGCAGTCGTGTTTCAGAAACTAACGTCTTATGTCGACCTTAGCTGTTTGTGAATAAAACTGACACCTCATATCTGAATCTGTCTTAGTTGACTTGGATTAACCTGGTGGCAAATGAATGCAAACTTGGGTTGTATGTTTTCTTAAATGAAAACTTTGTCCATCCTGATAGCAATCCTCTGAGTAAGTAGTGTAAACTAGCACTCACGTGTACCATACTCTTCAGTTGTGCAACGCCGTTTGCATTGCAGGCATCAAAGACAAATCCTTCACACTTTTCAGTTGCTGAAAAACTAGCCGAGTTGACAGTTTGGGTTGATGGATTAGGTCTTCTATGGTTCGCCGACCGTGCCACCTATACGTTCGATACTTTGTGCTATGTGAGACCGTTAGGGTGAGGTATCCACATCAACATCACTTTGCTATACCTCATAGTTAGAGGTCGCTTTATTGTTGCGAACTTTATTCTCGGGTGCATTCATCAGGACTCTATCAATGAGCGCTCCCTATCAGGATGACTGGTCAATTTTGATGACAGAAATGATTAGTCTATTTGTTTTTCGTAACTATCTTTCAACAATCCCCACCTATCCTATCATCAGCTATACATCCTCTCTCAACCATAGTGGTCCTTGAACTGGCACTCGGATGATTCTTACGGGTAGTCCGCCCCCTGATTATCTGCGTTCAAACTTACTCGCTGTTCACTAAACACGGATGACATGAGTTTGCAGATTATCCGCGTGTATGGTAGGACACATGAAGAGTCCTATATCCCGCTCTTTCTGATTGCACACGTCTAACGTATGCAACCTGTTTCACAAACCCTTCATCTATCTTGTGAATAACAATATGAGTACAAAGATGAAGCAGAAGAACGGGATTGGACAGGCAAAGCGTTGATTGCAATCAGTCAGTAAATCGGCTTAAACTGTCAGTCTGTCTTGGACGGAACTCGATCAACCAGTCCCGGAGTTAATCCCCAATCCACTTGAACCACTCGACCTGTTCTTCACCGACTGTTCTGGTAGCTTGCTGGCCGTGAGTATCAGTGTTTTTGATCAAGCCGAGGATAGTCCGACCTTATGATGAAGCATGTAATCTTGTTCTGTTCTGTGGTCTCATCCTACGGCTAACATTGGCTGTACTCGTCGAGTTTCCGTTAGACTTGTCCAGTGACTACAAACCGGTTGGTGATGATTTCCGGTGAATTTAGCAACTGGCAGCTGTAACAGTACCACTGCTAATACAATGCTATTTGTAAAACTTGTAAGCTATCCACATGCAACATCCTCTTCTGTGTCAGCTCCAGATCTCTGCAAGTGTCGCTGGGCGGCCGTCGGTATGTACTTTTATGGCAAAAACGATGGACCCCGGCTGTGTGTAGCGATGATGTATACCACTTATGACCGGTGATGTCGATGATACTGGCATATTGGTTGGATTGAGTAAACATGGACGGGTAGGTTTGTTTGTAGAGACCTCTCTGAGAAGACAAAAATCCGAACCGTCGGCTTATCTGACCGAATGATTGCGTGTATGTATTAGTCAAGAAATGTGTGCACACTGACCGTAGAAGTGATGACCAGCATAACAGGCAGGAGACGTTTCACCAACTCTGGTGATACCATTGAGGTGTATACACACTCGCATCACACTCATTACAGTATAGGGTCAATCTCTATTTGTGCTTACACGTGCCCGTGTGCCAACGTTGGCACTCTTGCGTTTGGTGGTGCGCAAACTTAGTTGAGTCGTTGTTGCCATGACTGCGGTACAGCTGTGTTGACCAGTCCCAGTTTTAATCACTTTACTCGCCAACCCCTCCTCACCTTGCCAGACCTTGCGTGTGTGTGCCGGATTTACATATACCGTACCAGTGTGTATACAATAAGACCACATTCCAGTTTCATGTCAAAAAGACTTTATACGTACGATTGTGCGTTCATTTGTGTGTGTACACGCAAGCAGATTCAGTAGGCTTGGGGGGGAGGAGGTTTCATTTTAGTTCTTCGTTTCAACCTTTACAGAATTTGTTCATCTTATGTAATCCGTAAGCATAAAGCAGTCCATCTGTTGCCAAGGCCTGGAAACCGAAAGAGGTACTGCACCGACCTACTTGAATATAATTATAACTTCTCACTGAATACATTTGTGTCGGTCATTCCACTGTGGTTACTGAGCTCATAAACCGTCATCACAGTTAGGTTAAATCTGAAAACAAGAGGGAATTTGTTTACTTCGTGTCGTTGCACTTCATCTGACCTGTTACCACAGTGAAGACGGTAAGCTGACTATGAAGGCATGATAGATTTGCCCGAAAACAGACAGTGTTCAATTGTGACATTTGTTCTAATTAGTACCCGGACAGTGCCATGAATTCTCCGTCTGTATAAACAGCAGAGACGGTGTTTGCGTAAACTGATACATATCTCCATACTATCCGTTACGATGATACACTGATAGGGTGAATAGTTCGGACCACGATGTGATCTCTATCAGTAGTACAGCACATACGACCAAGTGTCAGAATTTCCCATTCTTAACGATATTTGAAGATAAGATTCATTGTGTAAAAGTGGTCACCCGCATAAACTGATCAGACCGAATGCCAAGGTTACCAAGATGCCACTACAAAAAAGCCACTTGTAACGCAGGTCAGATTAACGGTTGGAAACATAAACGATGATCACACCGACAGCTTAAACACACCCGGAATGACGCTGGTTGTCGACTGTCAAGAGTGTTAATATGACACACATCTTATAACTCCGTTGTTGTCCAGCTAATTCGGAAGGGGACAGGAGGGTCTATGTTCGGATAGTGGTGAGAGGTAAACAGAGGTAGCAGAAGGTATCACAGCAACTTGGCAGAAGAAGTTTACTGCTTATCGCATTCTGTCGCGCCGTGTCTTCAATCAAATGAGACATGCGCTGAACGGGCCCACTGATTTACCGAGCATTTGACACAACGAGTCACTTCTTGCTGAAACAGAATTTGTTCTTACTCAATGTAGGGATCTACTGAACATCACCTTCGGAGATGAATTTACAATACGACGTTGTAAACTGCGAGGAGCTGTCAATAATCTGATAGTGAGCTGAATTCCGGCAGGTACCTAACAACCAGACAGAAATTTGTCACTGTCCAAATCAGCATTTAAACAGTTACTCTGATGGACTTAGCAAGCAGTGCGTGAATTTTGCGGTCAGGTTAGTTGCCGCCGTTTGCATGTCCCGCTAGCACGATGTTACTCGAATCAACACTTCACGTGATGCGCTGTGGGTGGTCAGTGAACTGTGCGCAGACAACTTTCAGCGTCCATTTGAGAAATCACTTTGACTTGGCCATGATAAAAAGGGTCCTGTCCTTTGATCATGGTGCAAGCGCCTTTGCTGGGAACATGACAGCTGCAAGTGATCCGGTTTCGAAACAGCATCATCTCTTCACTCCCTTGTCATTATACGGAACGGGGAATTGCATCACCGTTCTCCGATTTCTTGCGGAACGCAGAAACGAATGAAAGCAGTACACTGAATACCTCCAAGCCGTAATACAAGAACGTTCGAGTGGCCAGCTGGTAACCATGCCTTGCTTTCAGTTTTAGATAGGAATTGTCGTTTACCGGCAAGCTAGAGGGAGTGTTGTTCCAATTCAGCATCCATCAGAGTACCAGAGACAAGATGACACTCAGACATACTAGATACCAGATGGACAAAAGTCACATTGGGTTGGGGTGCAGATTCCACAATAAAAGAGGCCGTAAGGCGAACGCTGATTTTTTATGGAGTGTTTTTAACTAGTAAGCTTATATATACCATTTCAATTTGGGGAAGTGTTGTCTAAAGCTAACATGAAAAATGTTAATGTATCACGAGTAATATAAACGGAGAATTCCGGGCGTTCACTGAGAAAAGATCATCGGGCATTATAACGATAAATAAGGTGTACTCAAAGCCACTGTGCCTTAAGTTAGTTGCTCAAAATCAATGGCATTGCTAAGGAGTACCAATTTTCAACGGAAATCTGTAGATCGGTGTTAAATAATATCTCACATTCTCTGTCTTGCTTGTTGAAAGACTGTTAGGTGGACGCTGACATTAAGCAGAAAGCCAACAGTGTGAAACTCACAGTTTATATGCAGCAAAAATTCCCATTTTTCGATATTGGATTCCATCTCGAGCACAGCTCCCAGATGGTGGTTTCATTTCAATCATGTCTGGGTGTGTTGAATATCCAGAGAAACATTATTATCTTGGCACCGTTGTATTGGCGTTTGATCTTGATGACAATTCTGATCACCGCATGGTTCCAAACTTAGTCCATTTCCCAAAACATCCAACTGGGATTTGTGCATCTACGTTGAGAATAGACCCAGTTACTGCTGCATGTCATCTGTCTTACTTCCAGTCATCTAATCTACAATCTGTACCTTAATTCACAAGTTGGTTTCATTGGACCATATCTAAACCTATTGTGGTTTAGTGTATTACACCAGTCTCTTGAAAGGGAACAGCAACAGATGGCCACTTGCTCAAGAGTTGTTCAGCAATATCGTACAGTCGGTCATGATAGTGTATCTAAGCCAACTCCGTTGGCATACTCAGGAAGCAGACAGCTCACTGTGTAGCGTATCTACCCTTCTTGCGTTGAATTTGCCGAATGATCTGAATTCTTCGTTTGCAATATTCACATAATCAATATATAGCATTGTAAATTCACCCTTCAGATTCAGATAGAATAGATAGAATTCAAATGTCAGCTGCTAACACAATTTGTGTTGTCCTACAGCAAGAAGTGTTTTTTCCATCAAAATTACATTCTATAATGTCCAGTATGTCTGATTAGTATTAGGACAGAAAAAACGTAACTTTTGAAAGACTGAGTATCCCAACAACAGATTTCTTAGTCCATAACGAACACTACCGATGGTATGGACAGTATTGTTCATCTGGGACCTAAGGTACGTCATGACGAACCGGTAGTTGTTCTGTTCGGTCGTTTTGGCCAATACGGCGTTGCGATTACCTCGCTGACTGAAATGGTTTCAGATAAGATTCTGATCGTATTTCTCCGCTTATCGGCATGAAATTGCAGTCAATTTTTTGTTCCCGTCTACACGACTCATTATTATTCGCTGATAGCTGTCTCTTAATGCATATAAGCTGTTTATTAAGGCATCCGTTTCAATGGACCACTCAGTATAACAGTACCTGGAGCCCGTTTCTTGCCTTCTCAAAGATAACACAATCTCCTCCACTTTGATGCCTCATCGTTTGGTAACAGCGTCGTGTCTCAGCAAATTAGACACAATATGTTTTGCCGTTTCCACTTAGTCGAATGTGTATATGGAGAAATACAACGCCGAGCTCTTGAATCCAATGAGTTGTTACATGTCTAGGCGATCATAACGCAGAAATGAATCGTTAACTGCAGATTATTTGGTTAGTCTAAAGCAGATTGATGTATCCCACTGTAACACCCCAAACTTTACTTCCCATTCCACAAGCCGATTGTCCAGATTCTTTTCTGGTGTGATTAATGATGACACTTTGTTCGCGTGGAACTACCATAAAGTGATCACAACAAGAATATACTTCATCTAAGAAGTTAGTTTACTCAACTGAGCTACTGGCACAATCACGTCTTCCACAAGGAGATCAGTTGATTTCCGTCGCTCGCCTTTACTTCAGTCGGATTCTGTCATCAGTGATGCATGACTGGAAGTTAATAGCCTCATGTAAATTGTTGAAAGATGGAGGGCGGTTTTGGTCAATGAAGGTTAAATATCTTTCCCAACTGATCACGACGTCTGCATTCCAGGAGGCCTTCTAGCTAGCCACTTTGAACCAGATTTACTGAACTCGAGCTTCACTCTTGTTCGAACTCGTCAGCAGTGCATATTCTCAACAAACATCAACAAGCCTAACGATTTATGTGAGTTCAACTACAAGAAAAGTCCTAGTCGTGAGGACACTTGTCAGAAGTAACATGATAGTTAGTGTGCCTTTTCTCGAGACGATCGAACAGTCGAAGTATTGTACACAAGTAAATATGCCTGAGCGTTTGTACATGATAATTAACGCGTGAATAATGTGAGATCAACGGCAAACTGGTCACCATAGTTACTTCATTAAAGCGTGGTCGGATTTGAACTCCTGGAAGTGACAAGGATATGCACTACTGATGAACTGTAACCACAGCAAAACTCGAGTCTACGTTTCCTTCTTAAGAATAGTCAGCTGAAATATCTATGGACATACGGTAGCTGCAATCACCTGTGGATGATCTTCAACCTACACATGCATATTGTGTGAATATCACATCAGGCAAGAACAGCTTGTATTATCTTGTGACGGTCTTTCATGTCCTGCACTCACTCTGTTGATCCCGCCTGTTTACAGCCTGGTTATTTGATCACATGTATGTTTCGATTCTTCAAGTAGGGACAGAATGAAGGAGTTCGTCTAGCTAGCCTTGGTGTGGTTAGGAAAAATACAGGAATATTACTAGTTGAACAAATGCTGTGATGGTGGTGTTTGGGCGCACACTCTAACAGATTCCTAGGAAGTAACGTCACTCAAAATTATGAAATCCCATTATTGTTTGTCGGCAGTCTAGTTCACGGCTTTCGGAACAACTTTTAGCTAAGGCTGATGGTAATTGTAATGGAGGCCATTTCATTTCGAAAAAGGTCCCCTGTGACTCGACATTTTTTAATGGCTTCAAAATATATTCGAACAACACGGAGTTGCCATAGACAATCTTCGCACACTAATAAACTATCAACTTTTCCCCCAGTTTATCAGTTCTAACAGAGCTGGCTTGCGAGGTTGATGATTTTCCACCTTAACACAAAAATCTGGTAGAAAAAACTACATAGGAGAATCCGAATAAGCTGGTTAAAGTTAGGACTCAACGCGACGACCAAATTTTGCAGAGCTTATTGACTTCCTGATAAGCTGTACTTATGAACTTATGTAAGACTGACATTCACCTAATATTCGCATTCAGTAGTTAGTCTTACAGTTGAAAATTCAGTTTCTTCGAAAAACGCTCCTAAAATACGTCTGAACTTTGTTACACCCCAGAGAAATCAGCAGCTTTGACCACACATTCCGTAGCACGTCGATAATTACTAGCTGGTCTGCCTACCACATTCGCCTGGACAGCACGTGATCAGTTTGTGACAGTTAAGGTCGCTAGTATAGACATGACAACTAGTAGTTATTGTTGTCCTGGACAGTGTTGCACCAGTTTCAAAGGATGAGCGTACTACTATCAGTGTACCGCTGATGACGGTCAGGTGGTTTTACGATGAAAACAACATTGAAATTTCTCAGTGTTCATTCGTAAGCGCTCCACCTACAGTTAAAACTATCAGGTTGGTTGTTCGGTCTGGTCTCTATCGTGTAGGAGATTGTGCCACTGATCTACTATACTTCTCTTTCTATCACTATTGTTCGGTGCGTCGTGGTTTATTGTATAAATCGAAGCTTAACTATTACGTCAGTCATATGTCAAGATAAACGAACTTCTACTGAACACATTTTCCCATCGTACATTGTCAGAATTTCATTTATTTACGTCACCAGTCACTGGATTGTATAAGCGAATAGATCTACGTCCAGATAAACGGTTTACTACCTGACTGAACCTAGTGAAAAGTGTTCCAACATCGATCTTTCTTCACGCCGTAAGGCTTCATGTCCGAACCGTTGCATCCGACTGTCAACCAAACAAGGCGACTCGTCACTCCAGTCGCGTGCCCCGTTTGATTGGCTCAGCCAATGATCAGGCATTACATTGTTTACGGTAGTGGGTACGGATGCTGTGATCAAGCTAACATTACTGGAAAATATATTGTGAGATAACTGGACGGTAGAATCACATTGGTTAAACCATTCAGTGACATTCATTTGAGACTGAGTGCACTCATCCTTAGCTACTCGTATGCCGTATACACTAATAAACTTTCCTCCGTTTAGGTGCGTTCCACAAGTTCCGAGTACACTGATGGATAAAAAACGAGCAATTTAGCTTCCAGTCAGTAGGGGCCAGATAGCTCTATGAAGTACAGTGCTCTCGCTTACGGTTGCTACAGTTTACAAATGCGCGTTATCTGAAAATCTACCCGCATCGGAAAAATAAAACCAGTTGCTGTCTTTGCTGGTTTTCCTTTCCCACTATGGGGTATTTAGGTGAACAGTGATGAGTGCCGCTCATTTATCCGATGATCATTCTGGGTGGATCTTATATGTGACCATATTTGGTCCACCTTACTCACCATAATTCAGCAATATACTGTCTGGCGAAGCCAGCAGATTCGGCACCGATTGCAATGTGAAAGATTCACTGTTGAATCCCGCTTTTGCAGCAGGCACTTGGATGATTATCCCTGAGTGAGCGCTTCGGTTACCACATGAACATTCCTACAATACAAAGCAATGATATTTCAATCCATGTACTGGCTGTTGTGTAAGTAAACGGTTGAAAGGAATCGGTTCTTCATAATCACGTTCTTAATGGTTCTAATTACGAGAGCTTAAAGCAAATCCATTTTCGCGTCGTACTGTCAGGCGGGGTTGGAGGGGCATTTTTCTTGATAATAACTTCCCAATACATTAGCACGTACTTGAGGACGTGTTCGAATCGTCTCACGCTAATGAACACCTACACGCCTTGACGTCCTTGACCACCTGACCGTTATCTCACAGAGCACCTTCTGGCTCACCACACCCTGACGATATTCAGGTTGTATACGGAACTGCGGACACTTTCGCATCTGAGATCGGTGGTCTCTAGCACACGATGATAAACGAATCAAGAATACTTCATAAAGGGTTGCTACACTACCACACTAGTAGTAATCAGTAGAGGTGAACCCACTGTGCACTAGCAATCGATAAGGAAAACTGATACGCCTTAGAAACACTCCTATAGATTGTTACATTCATTCGTTGTTCAACAACACACGGTGCTAGTAATGTGGTAACCACTTAGGTAAAGCTGTTAGTTAGATCATATAGGCAAAGATGACACTAGCATTCGGCCCGGGTGCCCTTGATTTTCGATGTGAAGAGTGTTAACTGGAAGAGTCACGAGTCTTTCAACTCGACGTAAAATGTGTCATAATGGTAGTTCCACCATACAGTAATGTGTTGGGCTTCTGAATTCGTAATGAACGCCATTGATGTTATTTCCATTTCCTGATTGTTGACATTGTCGTCACCTTGTGGAAAATAGTTAAAGTCAACAACATCATGAACAGGTGGCCTTACAGGTGGAAAGTGAATCCCAGAAAATTTACAGAACAATCTGACCAGGAAGTTTTATCTTGTGCTGACCACGTGTTCTGGGTTTTCTTGCCGATAAAGCGTGACTGTTAGCTTACTAGACTGAGTAACTATCACGTGGATTTCAGTATAGCGAAGACATGAACGATTCAGGTTTAGTCGTATGTTTATATCCTGTATTTGAAATCGGTTTTTGTAGCCGAACAACTGTAATCGTCAATTAACTGGTCAACGCCTCGAATCCACTTCCGTGTGCTATATTGATAAACCGACTATAATCACCAAATTATCGTACCTTTTGAGAGCGCTATTCAGAATGAATTGTATCATGCAAGGTCACCAGGATGTGTGAAATGAAGAACACAAGGGTAAACTGAAGACCAGTAAAGACTATCGACGTGCTGGTAGATAGTTTCAGACCATACGTGGTATGTATTTCTGTACAATTCTTGGCTGCCAGTGGAACATATCCATGGGCAGCGTTCAATTCTTATATACAAGTGAGCTAGGCAAAGTTTACGTGAAATTTAAAAAAAACTAACGTTCTGCTAAACTGCAACAAGGGTTTTGTACTCGGATGCGACATGTTCTTAACCAGTTGTAATAACAAAACATGCCAGGATCCTCAAAATACCACAACAAGGCGTCGTTTGCGTCACCATCCCGCCAGGTGTTCACCTACAAATAGCCAGCTCCAGAATGTCCTTAAAACACATATGTAGACAGGTGTGAAAAATGAATGTCTGTTACTGAAATGTTGAATAAATAAGAAGCCTATCAAAAAAGTCTTTTTTAATGTGGAAACTAGTGTTAAACCTATGGTAATCAAGATGCTCGATTATTCCTCGGTGGTAACAACCGTTTTGCAGGTGATTGGGAGAAACCTCTTTTTATGTTGGCCTAACTGTCGTTCACTTATTGACTACTATTAAAGGTAGTAGCCGGATCAGGCGCATCTTGAAGGTAAGATAGTTAGGCTCACGTCTACTGAAGTTCAAATCATAACCATAATGAGGATGTGTGTCCCTGATAGGCTACAGCCAACAGATAACATTCTAACTCTGGTTGTTAAGTTAGCACGAAAATGAAATCCCTACCTCTCGGGAAATAGGCAGATTGAGACTCCAATGGTTAGATCTCAGCTATGAAGAAAAATACTGAAAGTACAACGCACGATGTAGTTCAGTATAAGTGTACATGTTATTGCTCTCTAAAGAGGACACAGAGGAAAAACTGAATGCAAGGTTGAACCGGAAGAAAACAGATAAAGCATTCGCCATACAAAACACCAACGAGATGAAGAAAAGTAGAGATAAAAGGCTACAGACAACCAGTTTTCTGAAAAGCGAACCACGTGAGCTCTAAACGATTGTGGTCGTTGATAGATACGTACAAGAAAAAATGGATATAAAGGACAACCTAATTAACACACTAACCTACTCGCTGTCTCTTAGGCGACGTTGTACTGTGTGCAATTTGTTGACCTACTAATCCCAAACGGCCAGTGGATTCGCGACCACACACATCGCAACACCATTTAGTCATCTCACCACGACCTATAGCACCGGTGTTCCCGCTGCGTACAGCGCGGTCCCGTTCACGGCCGCGTAATTGCTGCTCGTTCAATTTCCGGACGCTCGCCCGAATCGTATTTCTTCGAACCGTCTAGTTCAATACTAACTGTTCCCAACATCTAAAATCAACGTTGCAACGCGAAAGAATTACCTGGATAAAATCCCGGTATTTCCGCTTTTGACCATCAGGATTTCGTTTACCTGGTTTTACCTGCTAGTATAGTAGCTGCTTTGAAATAGGATCATCGCCCATCCAAGGCAGCTGAATGAACATCAGCATGGCTTCCATTCCGTCCATGTCCGCTCACCGCTGTACTTCAGTGTTCCGAATCATGTCCGATCATGGGATACCCAAGATGCGTCTTAGACACTACAAATGGAAACCGTTCAAAGAGCGCACGTCCCACTGATAGAGTATCCAAGTTTTACTGCAGCGTAGCAGTATAGACAGCACCAATGACCAGTAGAGACAGAGCTTAGTGGACACCATCGGGCTGGGGCTTTTCCAGATGAACTTTCAAGAAGTCCGAAAGCAGTACTAGCTTTTGCCACGCGAGCTCGTAGCTCGCGGTCCATGGACAGATCTGTGGACAACTTGTTACCTAAGTAGCAGAAATCGGCGCAGCTGTCGACAACCTATCCATGTATGCAAATCTCAGGCGTACGTACAGAAAAAGCACCTCCGCCCGGAGAACACTCAAAGAAGGAAGACGTCTTACCTGTGTTTATATCCAAGTCAATGTTGGATGCGGCGGTCGCAAAAACCGTGACCATTCGCTATAGTTCGTCTTCGCCGTGTGAGGACGCAACGTCACCTGCAAACAGAAGCATGCTCATCGTCGAAGTGTGTATCCGGGTTTGGCGCCAAAGCGTCGGACATTTAGTAGACATCCATCCGCTCACTATTCAACTCAAGTTCCCTCCTCCCCCAATTCATAAAGGGCATATCTCAGCACGGCAGTCAAATATAAACTAAGTTGATTTGGGGGTTAAGAAACAACCCTGCTTCACACCGATGGCAATTTCTAAACCACCAGAGGTAGGTCCAGACGGCAGTGCCTTCGTCTTCATGCCCACGTGCAACATTCTAATCAAATTGGCGAAACAACCCGGACATTCAAACTTGCCAAGCGTTGTCCACAATGCCTCACGCATCACGGAATCGAATATCTTGGCGAAGATTACGCAGAGGGCATAAAGGGACTGATTGTGTTCTCGGCACTGCTGCTGAATCTGTCATGCACCAAAACTAGGTAAATCGTACTGCGACTGGCGCACAATCCACACTGCCTCTCAGGATCATTGTCCCCCCCCGGAACGTTTGCATTCAGTCGGTTCAGAAAGAATCTTTCAAGTACCTTGCTCCGATAGCTGTCGGAACACTGCTTGTTACCCTTACCTTTAAACAAAAGTACGATCATGACAACTTTGAACTCTCGAGAGATTGCTTTCTGCTTTCAGGTGGAGTGACCTAGCTGGTGCAGAGGGCGTTCTAGCGCCAGTCCGCCATTCTTCAGTATTGCACCTGGTAATCCATCCTTGACTGCAGCCTTTTCATTCCACAGTTGTCTAGCCGCTCTTTGTACCTCTAGTAAATCCGGGACAAAAGCACGTGAAGATTCGTTGGCCTGTTGCGGCAGACTGTTCACGGTCACCCAATCAGTGGTAGCAGGACGGTTTACTAGGCCAACGAAGTGTTTGCGCCAAACATTCACGATATCCTCTGACTGGGTGCACGAACAGCCGGTGTCCACGTCAACCCGTGTTTTGGTAGATGGAAAAGATGGACTTGAAACCGCCTTAAGTAAATCATAGAACCCCTTGTGTTGTCGGCGATCGGCGTAACTTTGTATTCGCTCCCCTTGTTTCCTCCACCAGTCGTCCTTGGCTCCACGAACGTGTTCGGCCACTTGACGGTGAATGCTCCGGAAGGTCGATTTCTTATCTTCATTGTTTTGGCCCATTGTGAAGGCGGTAAACGCTATATTCTTTTCTTTTATCAAGCTGGAAATAGCCGTGTTGTTGTCGTCGAGCCAGTCCGGACGTTTCTGGCGTTCGATGCCGACTGTCTCGGTGACTGCTGCTTTGATCTGGCCCCTCAGCTGTTGTCACATATCCTCTGGGGTTGTGGATACAAGGACGTCTTTCACATGAGCGGCAACCGCACACTAAAAAGCAGTCCCCGTCTTGAAATCTTCTAGTCACGCATCAATCGCATGATACGCACTTTACGAATGTCGCGCCGCACAATCACTTAATCAAGCAAATGACAATGACTGTTTCGTGGATGAGTTCATATCGTGATATCTGTCACATCCAGCTGAAACCGGGTGTTTTTGATGGCCAGATCGTGGGTAGCACATAGTTGGAACAGAAGACCATCGTTCTCGTTGGCTGAACAAACGCTGTAGGGTCCGAGGGCTCTCGGTCAGGCTACGGAGTTGTGCCCATATCGATCTCTCAGATCACCCAGAACAAACAAGCGATAGCTCACCGGTGTCGACAGGTTTGTGGCGGACAGCTGATCACAGTGTTGATCCTTTGATTCATCAGTGTAACACACGCTTGGTACACAAACCCTAACAAATGTAGCACACTTACTTCGATCAAGTTGTAGACGCGTGGACAGGAATCGAGGGCTGATGCCCTGCGGTTTGCCTAAAATCGAAGCGTTGGTGCGGCCAGCGACTGCTAAAGAGACACCATGCCTCCGGGTACCGTCTGTCGATTACCTCATCCAATAGAAGGTATACCTAGTACCTGCCTCTCGGAGGTTACCTTGGTCTACAAACCTTGTCTCATTCAAGGCTGCTGCGTCGATGCCATTACGGCTCACTTCCATTGCGGTCAGTGCAGTTTGACGTTCTGGCCGTCCTGTGGTATTGTATCGATCCATCAGCATTTCAGGTCCCGACCGAAAACGGTTTGCCTCCCCGGTCTCGCGTCAGCCTCCGAGTTAGTGAGACTCGAGTGAGCATTGTCTGCTCTCGGATTCTTGTTGGCAGAGTCACTGAGGTAGGGGAAGGAAGAGGATTCGGCAGTAGCATGTTTTCGCCTATCTACCCTGCTGCAAACAACAGATAGGGCCACCGGTTTATCTCGTGAGACAACTGGTGCGTTATGCTATTTGATTTATTGGGGTTTTGGATCCTGTCAGGACGTCCTGACCAAACGGCAGAACGATTAGGACTCTCAACTAATCCTTTAGGCTCAAAAGCCTATACCGTAAGGCAGAGGATGGTACGGTTGGCGGCATCCGATTCGGATTAGTCTGTCACAGTGGCCGAAGCCAAAGGACGCCTGCGCTTAACCAGCACCGCAGTTGGTTTGCGTTGCACCAATTGCAGTTCCACCCACACACCACATATCCAGTGTAAACCCGAAGGAATAAGACCGGGAGGTGTGCCAGTGGGCCCTTTGTGTCCAGCCGGCCAATGCTGGTTAGTCACTTGTTTGGCTAATAAGGGAAGGAGACTCTTATCTCTCGGGTAGTAAACAGAGAGAGGTTGCAATGACGAGATCTAAACTAGGAAGAAAGATTTTTGATGTACACTACAAGAAGCATTGTAGTATAGGAGTTCATGTTGGTGCATCCCAGAGAAGATAGGGATGAAAAGCAAAATTCTCATCGAACTGTGAAAAGTCAGATACACCATTCATCATACAGTACACCAACAAAGCTGAGGAAATGAATCGGTAGGAGATTGCAGACACAGGATTCTGAAAAGAGGAGGAGATTATTTGTCAATGACCAGGCTGTTGGCCGATACAGTCATTAACAGCAGCAGAATGAATATACTGATAAGAATGAATATACTGATAAGAGGGTGGTACACATACACGAACACAAACTCACCAACATCGACAACCAATAACAACTAAATTGAAATAGCTACCACAGGCTTGACAAGCATACATCTATAAAGTCAGCATAGTCACAAGACGAATACTATTATAGAGGCAGACAAGTCAAAAACATAAAACCAGAACAAACAAGGGGAAATAGCATGCGGCAACAAAACACAACACACTAGCACTATCCACAATGAGCGCATGTGCCTTTTGTCTGGCTGCTCCCGTTTGGCCAAACTGACATGGTTGAAGTTGCGAGAACCAAAGTCCTAGTTAACACAGCCTGCCTGATCAGAACAGTACCCAAACCTGTCCACCACGTCAGGGTAGCAGAGTAGGTCAGGAATCAACTAATACCAACCGCTGAAATCACAATCTAGTGTGTTATACCAGTAAATATTATGCTCTGGAACGATGTGACCTAATGTTGAAGTCCTTCACATTTTCCCGTTAGCGCAATGTAACGTATGGAATTTTGAAGCTTACATGTTGAGGTAAAATAGCACTTTTTTAAAACGTAACAAGTGTTTTGTTCAGCCGAACTGAGTTCTATTGGTCTCCATAAATGTTTTCGTTGTATACGCCATTCTTCTGAAAGTGCACTCGTTCGAACATTTTAAATCTTTTCAGATTTTCACTTGGATCTACCACATTCCGGAACGTTCTATTTCGTAAAATAACGGTTCTAAGTGGTAGAATAGATAGAAAATTGTGAATGCAGCATTATTTAACACTGTACTTCTTCGTAACACTAAACGCGGCCTATCAGACAACAATTTTTCTGAAAAGGAAAGCATTTCAAATGCACGGAATCCCGTGATCGCTGTGAGCACCAACATTACAACACTTCTGAAGAAGGCAATCCTAGGTGGTTGAAACGTAGATTATTATGGCCTGTTCATAATGTTGTGTTATTCTCATTCGGTTTATCAATAACATGTTGAACACGACGCCCAAACTGTTCGACTCTATTCGTACTAAATTTGGTGCAGATATTTTACAGCGAGTTGGACTGTTTTACATCATAAGGACGGTCGAAATAAAGACGCACGTATGAGTAATTATGAGGTCACATCAGAACATTTCTTAGTATTTTGAGGTGCTATGGACATCCTGAAAGAAAGTATGCTTTCTAATGATACTTACATTCCACATATTGCGGTTATTAAGTAACCAACATACAACAATGGCCGATACGCTAATATATACGATCTATTCGGCCTACTAGGTAAGAAACGAAAATAGTTAGTCGTTTTATATAGTCTAATAGTTGATGTATCGCAAAAACATGATTAGGCGCCAGCTGAGTCAATGCCAGGTTAACCAGACACAAGGGTTTAAACGTGGAAAGAAGGAAAACGTTTCTGTTAGTCTATCATTCTAACAGCTTTCAAAAAAACCACTTGTAGTTTTTGTTCATATTTCCTGAATGACATTCGGGATAGCAACTACAGATCACACTGTACCGGTGTAACTCGAGTTAATTATTCAAAGTGCCTAAACCAGAGGCATCATACTCAGTATAGTGTTAGTCTGGTTTAGTGAGCAAAGCCAAGTTGAATTATGCTCGTTTCCTAACTTTACTGAATTAACTTATGACCGGGTTCCTGTGTCTGATGTTGATGAGCTTTCCGTCTGCCAGAACTGTATGTAAAGAATGTTCTCGACTGATCTTAAGTACTTTAGCCACCCGTACTGCAGTTTGCGCATAGCTACGTGGGGCCGGAGTTTACAAGTCTACTGCTACTTGCTAAGATGTCTAACCCTTCAAATGGTTGCAAAATCATTCTTTCTTCACAGAATCGCTTCTTCCGAACGTTTTCCTCTTGGATGAACACTCTTATTCGATTCAGACAATTTGTCACAGTTGTGTCGAGGCATCTTTTCATATAACTGAATTGTTCCACTATTGACTGTTCTGTCGCTAATTTTTACGTACAACATCAAGTTTGCAGCGTTACGGCCATGCGGCCGGTTCCAACAGTGGGCAAAGTTTCGAACAATGACAAAGAAACCGAGACAGTTTTTTGATAAAATGACGGTTTTGATGAAGAAGATACCTACGAACTTCTGAGTTTTTGACCGTCTGTTGCTTTGTGTCTTAATCATTTGCCAAAATGTTCACCTATCCTATCATAGAGAGGAGATGCGCAAACGAATTAACTGAAACGTGTAAGTTGAACTGATTTATTGTAGGTTAGTGTTGTTTTTCACCCTTTGGACTGATTTTAAAGGTTGAATTTGTCCAAGCTTCCACTGACTCAGACACTGTCTTGAATGTCAACTTGCTGATTTCACTACTCACTGTGAATTTATCTTACTGATCAATGATCGAACCGCTGTCACTGATATCACCCTGTTTCACTGTGCACAGTGATGAAAGTATCAGCGGAAAGAACACCAGAACAGAACATAATTATCAGCGCCAGACCGGCATCGAGTCGAAGTGATAATATTGGTGGTGGAATGTACACAACCTATCCTGAGCACGGCCTATCGACATCCGAACAAAAACCAACAATTCCATTTGAACAAAGCAGATTGAACATGAAAATGGTAGATGCAAGCATTTCGTATTGACTCATCAGTACCAAACTTACAATAACATGGGTGGGATTTTTTAAAAACCAATCGATTTGAGGGGTGGATAATCAATAATCGAGTTAGGATAAGACATTAAGTCCAGGGAAGGGTCAGGTTCACGAAAAGTTGTTTCTGAACACAGAGAGCTGGTTTGAGTCGATTCATTGCAACTGCTCCAGCAAACCGTAAGAATCTCAGGTTAGAATGACGCAACAGGATTCTGAATGCACAAGATGGATCGATAGCGTGACCGGTGGTCAGGACGTGTCTAGCGACTGAGGAAACTGGCTGTTTATGCGTTTCAGAAACATTGCCATTCTCCAGTAACACGGACTTCTGTACCCATTTAGGTAAATGTTCCTTCATTCTGGAGCTCAAGCATCTCTCGGTTCTGCCTATGTAACTTTCTCCGCAGCTACATACAAATTGGTAAACACAATGTGAAGTGACGCCGATAGACTGATCTTTGACTGAAGGCACTGGCAGCTTCTTAGTCCGAGTGAGTACACGGAGTTCAGCTGCACTGAACGTTCGTTTAATTGAATTTCTTAATCACTGTGCTGTTTGCTGCATGGCATAATCACCCTTAAAAGGTGGTACTTTTTGTCTACTGTGTCTATCTATGAACCTTCTGGGGGTAACCACTTGATTGTACCACAGACGTAATCAGGTGTACTTCCTCCGCGAGGCTGTCGAACGTACAGATTCGTCTTGCTCGTGTGAACAGAGTATTTACTAGTGCTCGTTTGTGTCACTCACGGAATCGCAAATCACACAGCATCTACTGTCACGTTCATTAATAAAATGTGTTCGAGGTAGGCGTCAGAATTTCTGTGAAGATCCCAAAACCGCCTCTTATAGGAAACCAGGCTGACTGTGCCTTCTGGCATCGTGATGAGCGCAGCTACACGTTAACCCCTGGCACCACTGATTCAGCCTGTGTGGCTCAGCATTTAGCTCCGTCGTTCGCTGGGGCTAGTCAAGTCTGAAGGTAGAGCCTGGTTTCATTCAAATAAGTTCATCATTGTCACAATCATCTCATCACAAACCAACATCAGTGTGTGGCAACCCCTCTCACCAAGTCTCCCACATGGTCTACTCCCACCCTTTCGTAGTCTGCCAATCTCAGTTTTGATATCGCTGCCCCTACAAACATCTTTGTATTAGCGTGGTGCGGCATAGAATAGCGTGTGACGTGTGGTGTATAAGCCCATGTGACGCCGCTCCGTGCAGCCGGTTATCTGCTACCTAATTGGATGGCGCGGTTGGCTATCTAGCCAATAAGATCCACGCTAACAGCCGCGCCGTGATAAGCCACTCAATCGAAGGCCGATGCCGTGTCCCTTTGTTGTGTCCGTGTTCGTATGTGCATGTTCGGGTGTGGACACGCGCGGACGCATGATCTGCGCTATAGCCGGATAACAGTAACGCACAGAGGTGGTGTCATGCGAACAACTTCGGTCAAATTTGCCGTGTGCAATATAGCTGGCACGGACCACACGACGTCACATACGCTTTTAATTCCGCTGCGTGAACAAGTGCGCCAACGGACAGATCACGTTCTTCAGTCATAGGTTGCAGCGTTAGTTGTGTGAGTAAAGCGAAAGTGATGGAACTTGGTCAATATCCTGTGGTAGCGATGCCAGACTCGGGAACAATAATTGACAGAGCAGGCACATCAGCCCTTAGAAAACCATCTCCTATTGCGAAACATGCCATGACCACCTATGCTTCATGTGGAATTGTCCATGTGCTTCGATGTGCCGAGTGCGGTTTTGAGAGTATCGTGCGAGACCGATTTGACACACACAGCCCCTGTTCTCGTAACATCGAATCCTACCTACTATACACGTGTTCACGTTGTGGTGGCAGTTCTACATCGCAAACACTAATGAATGAACACGCAGAATTTTGTCATCCGGACCTATCGGTAAGTCATCTGGTGGTTTTGTTCATGGCCGTGTGTTTTGGGTAGATAGCTTGGTTTTGTCAACTCTGTTGCATCCTTTTATCACGCTGTTAGAGGTAGAAGAACAGTTTCTTATTGATAAACAGATTGAGGAAGTTTCCCAGTTTCCACTACATACTCTTCTCTTCTACTGTTTCATGTCTAATTTGAGAATGTGCATTTGGGAAACAGTATTTGTGTACAGTACTATGTGGTAATACTTTTCTTCAATAAACGATTGATTTTACCATTCAGATGAACCGAAAAAAACCTGTGTATTGCGTGTCCAGCTCTTGTGTGATTGGGCTTGTTGATCAATATTTCTAAAAATTGGTGATGTGGGGGGACAAATGAGGTTTTAATTGGAATTTGAACGCAGAGATGGTGATGATGATAAGGTACACTTCAGATTTCGGAAAGTAGAAAACCCAGCTTTCTGATGGATGATCTCCAGCTGATATGATCACCCCAGACGCATCCATCACATCACGCCAGAATATGTTATCTAATTTTTTTAATTGCTACTTTTCTAATCCTATTGTTCAGGTTGTGCATGTTGTGTGCGGGAGGCGTGAATCTTCAGTTTGAGAAAACAGGTAGATGATAAGCGGAAAAAATGTTTAGGAACCGCCTAAGTTGAAGAGGAGAGACCGCCTCATGTTAACAATTTAGCTTGGGCACGGTTCCCTGGGTTGAAATATCATTCGTGTAATAATCTTATAGTTCTGCTTCCCAAATTCTATGGTAGCTTGTCTCGTAGATATGTTGACCTCAGTGGGCAGTCAAAACTTTAAACCGTTCACTTTTATGTCCCAAATCAAATTTTCCTTCTCCTTCGTCAGTGGTGTGTGAGAGACTTGGTTTGTGCTTAGCGGATGGATAACAATCATTTCCATTCCTTCGAAGAATAGCAGCCATCATCATAATCTACAGACTCTGTCAATAAATCAGTGAGGAAAAAAGCGAAGAGCAAGCCCACTTTAGGTATGTCAACTTCATGTCAATCACATCACACTGCACACACAAAAATGTTTTGCGAGACATTCGGGTGATCCTCAATACAATAGGAATATCTAAACATTTAGAGATTACGGAATTAGTTACTGCATCACTGTGGCACTGACGGTTGGTCATCGTCAAGACCTGTAGAAGAAAACATCGAAAACCTGGTATCCTGTCAAATTTTGCTGCTTGATGAATTTTGCTTGTACATCCAAAGAATTAAGTCATTAATATCTATGTCGAAAAGACAGTACCAATGATCAGCTTAAGGCTTTGAACAGTTGTCTTGTGTTCCGTTTTCTGTTATCTGATCGTTCTTGTTAAGCGTTAGTCTAAGCATCACTTTCACAATACAGTTTGCGTCTTGGTAAAAATTATGATATGACAAGGCACTAAGCTTCACTCATATGCATAGATATAGACGGCTATCCCGTGCAAATTGATTGGTGAATTACTTGGTATCAGGTCTTGTGAATTTTTACGGATTGTATAACATTTGTGTACGAAGAAACGCGAGCCTGGTGACCCATTGGAGACTAGGCAGGCTATATTTATATCGCTAAGATGAGAAACTGTCTTAAAGACGCTGCGAGCACCGAACTAACTAAACGCTACTGGCCAACACATAGGTCCTCTCAGGCTTAGAAACATTGACTGAAACTTATACTTTTGATCTCGTCGGCATGCCATTTAGTATTGCATAGGTGTAGATATGTCTTACCGTTTTTCATATTCACGAAATGTCAAACTGAGGATAAAATCTGTCTTAGTGAAGTGCACATCGTACCACCACAGTCTACGTTATTTTGCTAAACGTAATCACCCGATTTTTAGCAATGAACAGTGTTTCAAATTTAAAGTGATTTGATGAGTTCAGTGTGAAAGGCTTGAAAATAACACAAATGATGATACCTACATAACTGAGTTTGTCCAACTGGATCCAGACTGTAAACCCGAATGTGGTAACGAGAGCCTATTCCGGTCCAATCAATTTGATTTCAACACTGAGGGCACAACAATCATTTGTCGACTTATTTTTCCTCTTGGCTATTAAACAGAACATTCAGATTACCGGACTAAACATTATTTGTGTATGTGGTATCTAACAGATTTTTAGTAGAGCTAGTTTTCAAATGAAAAACACTTCTATTTTAAGCCAGTTGTTTTAGTATTATGCACACCAGTACGAGAAAGATTGTCCGGCCGAATAAAATTCACAAAGCGTACAGCACCGCTGTGCGCATCGCCAGTGTTGCACGCACACATTCGTATGGCTGACTTATCTCTATACTTCCTACCTGTTTTTGATATAGATTCACAAGTATTTCCGGTCGTCGTTGTGTGGTTCTTATCGTCTGGGCTTTCAGGATTGCCATTACTTCCATTTCGTTATTAATAAACCCCGGTCTATATCATACTACTCATGGACGAAGATGAGTAGTTTTTTCGCAGTATTCCTCCCCTTTTTGAGGTGCTTTGATAAGTTGTAAATTAATGACAGATCTCTCCGAACAGATGCAATATTTACTGCCAGGTCCGTAGTTCTGTGTAGGTTCACTCCTCAGACACACTACGCTGCTTCCGTCTACTAACGTACGACTCTTTATTCCTAAGAACAGCTGTTGATTTTGATCCGTTCTAAATACGTACGAGAATCTTGATGTCGTTTGTTCAATTTACATTTGGAGTACAATTAAAACTAAAACTAGACGAAGTACAGCTGCATGTAAAATACAGTAACTTACCTGAGTGATGTTAAATCATGTGACATTTAAGATAAGTAAGACTCGTCCGGGTATAGGCACAACTTTCGTGTTAGGTGTTTCAGATGGTAGTGATTAGATATGCTTTGCATAGAAACTACTTAAACGCGTAAGTGATATGTGTGAGACACTGGTCTTCATGAACTGGAAAACACGATCATTCGTTCAAACGATGTATATTTTCTTTAAGTTTCGATAGGTAGCATGTTGATCAGAAACACAGCAACCTGAAGCTCTTTGGTAGCCCACCACCAACCCGCTACTCAATTCTCAGAACAGTTCTTATTTATCTGAATATGCGTCCCAATAGACATCACATGTATAATAATTTCTTCTGATCAACATATATCGATCTATTTTTAGATGTCCTCTTTTCCTGAATACATAGTGCAGGTTTATTAACCACTAGTTTGTGCTACTCCGCTCCCAGACAAATGTTGACCAACTCGGTCCAACAAACATAGTTCCCAATTCAAACCACAGTGTTAACACAACAGAAATTGACACCTCTGTATTTGACTGTACCGACCAACTCGATACCGTCCCATCGTTACAGAGGCTTGTTTTCCCATCAGTAAACTGTGTGTGAATCGTTCGGGTCTCGAAACTCCTGTGTACCGACTGATGATGTGCCTACTCCACACACAACGAGTAAAGTTTTATTTTGGTTGGAAATATGCGTATGTTTTATTTCTGAAGGAATAATTGCGTTCTTTGCTTAAAATCATTTCCTTTGCCTATGCACTGTAGCAAATTTTGACGGAACCAATGACCAGATAGTTACACATAACAGTCACCGTTCGGTAATGTATTGTGTGCATTCTCGGATTAGGAATAAATAGACGTACACATGACTGAAATCGGACAATTTACACTGAGCATTGATCAACGGATTCCTAGTGGAACAGGCAACTTAGAAACTAGTTCAAATATGACTGTTATCGGGGACAATGCATCTTACCGATCAAGCTGTGAATCAATTGCAGTTCAGTTGAAGCCAGTTCTCAGTCAAACATAAGTTTTGACTGACTCTAATCAAACCTATTAGGGAGACGGACGGTACTGGGTCCTGACACCCAGGTTCTTTAACCGATTTCGGCTGTACCAAAATTGAAATCTGAACTTGCGTACTATACCATACTAGTGTTCACTTCTGCTAAACCGATTAGAACATTCAATCTTGCTGAAGAGTAGTGGGAGACTTTGTTGGTTTAGGTTGAATATCACTTCGAAGCATTACTGACAAGCGAACGTGGTCGAGTGTTTGTATATGGTAATTCGGTCGTGTCTAATGTGACTTCAGTAGCGCAGTGGTGCCTAAGGAATACGTGGTCGAAGTTCAAATCCTCGCCATGCTAATGATATACACCACTAATCAGCTCTAACATTAGTGAAACTCAAGTCCAGTGGTACTGGTCAAAATATTTACGGGAATAGGAAAGCCGCGGATGACCTTGAGTGATTTTTTACCTTCCATTAACTACTGTTTGTTCTAAATTAGCAAAGTTTTTCTGAGTACCCGAATGACCGGAATAAGACAGTGTGAATTGAATAGTAGAGAATGTTTCCGTTGTTCACTTTCTATCCTGCACAAGTGACAGAGTCTTTAGTTTGTTCAGTTAAACGTAACTGACAACCACAAGCCTATCAGATACTGACAACGAACACTATTTTTTTTGGGGGGGGAGGGGGAGGGAACCCCACATCAAAATTCATTGCGGTCTGAAACAGAATTCGGTGTTGTCCACAAACAGCAGTTACCTCTAATCTTCTAACACTGATATTGGTTGAATACCATTTTCACGTGGGCGGAATTGTAGCATTCGGACGGATTTTTTCCACCAGTCCACTCCCAAGAAATTTGTGGAGTTCTCAATGTATTTCCAGCTATGCTACATTGTCTACACAGAATTTCTATGCATTTTAGACATACTTGTCCGTTACGGAGTTTGGATTGAGCAGATAGTCTTCCAAATAATATACCTTACCAGAAACATTTTACATGGTGTACCATAATACCATTTGATTCGTTTGCTAGCCTCATAAGTAGACAGTTGGTGATTGGTTATTGTTGCACATTAGCGCTCATCATCTGGTCAGGCATCTCCTTCACTGTGAGGCTTGCTCGTTTCGAAATGGAAGGTGTGATACGTAGATTATGTGCTAGAAGCATCTAGCTCTGTGTCTGTTGGCAAATTGTTTGCACCGTCTATACCATGATATTTGAGCCCATGTGGACTCATCGTAATCAACTACACTGTTATCAAGAGTAGCGGAATGGTCCAAACTGGGTGAGACCAGAGAATTACTACAGAACCTAGGTGTATACTTACAATTCCCCTTCCATGATGAAAGTGCATGTTGTCCGCTTCGAACCGGAGGCCATAGTGCACTTGTTTTGGTTTTACGATCCCCAGTTTCATTGTGCACATACACCCACACTCATTCATGTGGTGGTACTTTGCTGAACTTACCTGTCTGTAGACAATGGATGCATCTGTTGGCATACGTGTGTATGTGGGAGTGAAGATTATCATTAAAAGCTGGCCCATATTGCATATGAGGCTCTATCAACAACCTGTCGTGGTGTACAGCTAGATGGATAGATAAATGGGTGGATAGGCCGGATGCCGGTGCTTGTCTTCTTCGTGCCCAGAATACCGTAGAACCAGGTGGTCTGTTCAAAAGAACCGTTCAACACAACCTGATTGTGATGAGTGGTGGGACAGAATGTGTCTGGTGTTGCACGGACCAACGATGGGTGGCCAGAAAACGATGTTGTCTTGTTTCAAGTGCGCTATAAATTCAAGTGGTGCTTATGTTGTTGGAATAATATTTGCAGATAATACGCTCATGATCAGGTTGATGGTGAGGACGAAGGACAAGAGTGGCTGGGTATTGTGTAGACCTGTGGACAAAGTGGGTATTTTTGTTCACACCCAGCTTCGTAAACGATCATAAAATTTGCAACGCTTCCCCTCCCGAGCAGATTATCAATGATGGAGGAGAGGTTGATGTGCACTTCATTATTCCAGTCCTGTTTTATTCGCGCAGGTTTTGTAATTATGGTGCCGGGTGGAATACGGGGACGCGAACATCAAGGCAATGGACTGCGTTTTAATACGGCCGCTATTCGTTCGTATGGATCATGCTACTGCCAGCATGGCTACACTATTTCGTACCTAAATGGGCAGAGGGCCGGACGCTAAACTCGGTGCTCGTTCACATCGGAATAAAAGACTACCGCCTCCCACCCCATCCCCTAAAAATACACCAACCGGCACAACTAACAACCAACAGGAATAGAATATCACTCACAGCCAACCCCGGCCATCGCATTTGCACAGATTTCCCTACTAACCACTTTCGAAAAGAAGCATGACTCAAGTTTCGTTCTTGTTAGGGGTCGTCAGCAGTGCTTATGTTTACCGTGGCAGGAGTTGAACATCGAGCACGCTTCCCTGAAGCCACCGTGCTGACTACGGCGGCAGTGATCTCAGAGCAAGCACGAGTGATTTGTCCCATGCAAGCGCTCAGCCACATTCTCTCGTGAGTAATATAGTTCACGAGTAATAACCAGTAGCCAGCAATCACATTACCACAGTATATGCTGTGACAATTTTCGGGATCTCGTGACGAATCACTATCCGCAGACCATATTTGGATCTTATATCGTCTTTAACGCCTTCTATTGTCATGATCAAGTGTCTAAAAAATTTCACGATCATACCACAACTTCTTATCACCTATACGAAGTTCCTGAATCTGTGCCCTTAGTTGACAGTAGGCAACCCATGACGTCCGCGTGGTCCTGCACTTCACAAAGCCAGGTAGTGACCACGCCCACCCATAGCCACTCGGCTGTAGGTTCGAGCGTCCCTGATTGTCTTGACTGCTCCTGCTATCAATGCTTGGGCAGTTCTTCGGGTAGTGTGGCTTGATAAATCACATGACAGTGAACAACTAGTGGTATGCTGATCAGAGTTATTGTTTGTTGCAGTGCGTCTCGTCCATCGGTTCTGCTGCAGATCCGCTAATATATCAACTACTCCATTTGCGGCTTTCAAAGACGGAAATTCAATAGGGATAACTTCAACTTCCTTCACAGTATGGTTGTCAGTGTCTTTCAGGACACACGAGGTACTTCCAACAGCTTGTGATCGTAGTTCCTCGGGTACACTGGTGAATCGCTTTGATGAATTTTACTCCCAGAGGAGAAGTTTGCGAGCAGCACACAGTCGGACGCCCCATCCAGATTGATTGTAGAGCTTAGCCACTTCGTACATCAGTTTCCATGGTCAAATGCATCGTATACATGAATTCGTATGCAAACGCGTTGCATGCGATAGTCGAACAAATGATCACATTTACTATAATGCTGGTGTCCATTTTACAGACACGTGACGATTTTTAGACGATCGCCTGCAAATGGACCGCTTTTCTGTTGTGAAAATAACTCACTCGATTGCATTCTAGTCTGATACAAGTTAACATGATCAGCTAAGGTAGATATGGATGAGAAATGAAATCCTGAGTGAAGACTTTGAAGACGCGGGTAGTACTAATTCATGTGTTGTGTATAGTTCACGCGTGTGATTCGGCCGCTTTCGTAAACCACGTCACGATATTACTATGTGACATGCTTTTGTTCATGTGGGCCAGTAATCTAGTATAGGAAATTACTTGTAATGCTAAAACCTATATTTAATAACAATAGCAATAGTAAAGCCTATGTCTCCTTGTCAGTTATTAGAATTGAGCATGTGGATCTATACGAAAGTCCGCACTCACAGTGAATTCACACTCGATTATGAATAATCCAATCTTCATGCGACATACTACTCTTCAATGGAAGATAGCAATTGGGGTATCTACAATGAAAGGTACCGATCTTAGTAAATAGCACAATTAGAGGTGTGACCATTTCATAAGTCTGCCGATAAGCTTTACCGTGCAAAATAGTTTTTCAGAGTGGTCCATGTGAATTATTGTGTGACAGTGTATGGACTCAGAGGTGATGTTAAGGAAGTGTACGCCAGAGATGACTTTCACCAGGATACCGGTAATTCAGTACTACTGAAAAAAGTTGCCCCATTGTTTTGACTTATTGTCGTGTACTGGATCCTAGTACAAAGTTGCATCATTGCTCTGTGCTCACTTAAAACATGTTCAGTGTAGAGGGTAAAACCTTGTAAACGATAAGCTGAAAACAGTTGTGAATTACGGAGTTAGAACAACGCATTAATCAGCCAACAATTCATTTTCTCATTTGCGAAACCCCTACGTTTTATTCAGTTGGTCGTATGTTAATCTAAAAATATTTCCATAGTTAAACTGAGAAAAATTTACTTTCCAGTTCATTTATTGAGTAAATATGAGGTAGAATCGGACAAACCACTATTTACCGGTTCCAGTAAACACAGTTGTTAGTTTTTATACAGTATATCGGCTGACAGTGTTAGCTTGAGATGCGGTTCCCAAGCAATCATATCTGACTTGTTTGGTACGTTTACTTTCCAAACTGGAATTCAGACAATCGGTAGTTGACTCATATACTTATTAGTCGGACGTCTTGAAATAATTCCTAGTAATAATATGCATAAAGATTTATACCCCTGGAAAACAGATAGATAAATCATCTCTATATAAACTCAGACGAAATATGGTAGGGTGAGTCTAGAACGGCTAGTTACTGTCCTGATCGACCGCCGTATTTTGTTCAGTTCGGTCGAAATGTAACCAGAATTTTACTAGCTGTTGAAACATACGAACAGAGCAGGTCATCGTATAGTCTACCCAACTCATATGTTACTAAGCAGAAACTACATTAATTCAACTGACAGCCTTAACCGCGAAAGTCTCATGTCTCATACTTTATTGATCCGTTTGACAGGAGTTCGTTAGCCAACACCCCTTTGTTATAATAAACCAGTATGACAACATGACAAGCTCACCAATTGCGCAAGATGTGTACCAATGCTCTTCCGACTCCGTTGGTCCTAGAACAAAGTCCAGTGGGCTACTTCAAATACTTTCAAACTTAGAGGATCGAATGTAGGACGTTGAGGCCCCACTAGCACAGCATATTATTCACACGGCTAAACCCTACTGGTGAACGTGTTGTGTTATGTGCTCGTGTGTGTGTGGACGTGATCCCAGTGCGTGTTAAGCCACTCGAACGCAGCGGGACGAACGACAACGTGTCAGACCACACAGTGGTTCGAGCTGTCTTAACAACCTCACGTCAATGTGCGCACTCGAGCAGACGGTACAGCAGAGATGTGCACGAAAGCAGATCCGATAGCAATCCACCGTTTTTGCCAGTTCTGAAGCTACTTTGACTTTGCGATCCATCTGCCTCCAGTCAGAAGCTGTATCTTCTTCCACCATAATGCGCTTGGCCCCGCCCCTGTCACCATCCAACGTATTTACAAGTCCCATTCCTGTTTGGTCGGTCCGGTCACCGCTGTCCTGTCATCAAGACTGGAGTATTCTCCTCGTAGGCTGTCGGCACGCACGTATGCGCATCCAACCAACGCCCCCTCCGAAAGCCAGATGTGCTTGAATCATCACCTGTTGAACAAGCAGATCTGATTTCGTCAGACTAGTGTCGCATAATCATGGGGTGTTATTGTTCTGACTTTCGACTGACCGGAGGGGTGGCTTGTGACTTGAAGCACTGGTTATGGTGACTTACTGGAACTGAGGAGGGGATGTGAACGTTGTCAAGACGGTGATCTTCAAATCGGTTGAGAAGAGTCGCAGATGTCTTGTGTTGAACCGTTTGAAATTCGAAGCATTGCGCTTTTAGAATTGGGATCTGTAGCCGTGGTTACCACAAACGTTGTACAACTAGGAGGATATTTCGAGAAGAGTGAGACTAGAATGGTCTTTCAAATAACAGGTGTCTTACCCTGTAGAAATGAAATGCAACATTAGCTGTGTGTGTTTGTTACGTTGTAAATTCGGTTGTGACGAATCGTGTGTGACTGACCGACAAGCATTACCAAATTATCACCGTTTCTAACTATGGTTTGACTGTACCTACTTGAATGCTTATCGTTAGTCAGCGTCTTTGTGAATGCAGTCAATTTTCTGAGTAACAGTGAGAAACAGTGGTCTATCAAAATTGTTTTTCCAACATGGAGGACAGTAGATTAACAGAAGATAGTAATGACGAAGGTGGACAGAATAAGCTGAGAGGAATGATGGAATGACACTTGTCAGGAAATACGATCCTAGGAGCAGTTAGCATACAGCTTGTACCGGTTGAACTACCCACCCGTTTTTTAATCACAAAGATGTGATGATTGTTGTATTAGGGTTGTTTGATAGTTTTGATAACTGTGACATGATTACAAGATATCAGTTCAACAATCAGTCATTTTAAGCGGACAAATCGGAATTCATAGTTTCGTACAGCTGTCAAGAGCATTGAAAACTACTGTATGGGCATAGTTCATCAAGGGCTATTCCACTTGCATAACTTCAAGACTAGAAAAGCTGGATAACACAGAGCTGATTAATTGCATAAAGACTTGTTAGAAAGAGTTAATAAAAAACCTGATGGGTCACATCCCACGATAGGTTTTAAATTCGTTCCTAAGGAATTGGGATAGGAAAATAGGAAGAACGGAGGAAAAACAAGTCTCATTATAAAGTGGTATTTGAACTGAGGTTTAAGTTCGAAAAATTGTGTCACAACTTTTGACTGTACAAATAAATTTTGTGGTTTTATTCGTTTGCTTTTGATAACTAACATGGTCCTCTGTTTTGTCTTCCCAGTCTTTCATTTGGTAGAGTGAATTTCCAGTTCATTTGTTCCGCTTCTTCTATCAAATGTTTAAAATAAGCATGTAAGTGTAAGAGCGGGGAAACCTGAGAATAATGCAGTTAAGTGACGCTCATCCATTGTTAATAAATTTTCTGATCAGACAGTGAAATAAGCAGGCAGTGTTTCACCATCTATTGTTTTGGTCAACCGTGCTTGCATAAGTAGAGGTTTATTTGGATAAACCACTCAGAATGTTTTAATCAAATCGGCTAGACAGAAAGCAGAAATAAACTGTTCGAAAAACTGTTTTGTGCTCTCGTAGCTCATCTTTAATAGATCTTATTTCTGGTTCGATCTGATTAATAAAAAAGAACGTATATGACAAGTTGAACTAAATTTTATTTCAGTCGACGTTCGAAATACTGTGTCTTATTATGGTTTCATAAAAATATTCTCTCGAGTTATGAACTGATAACCGATTTTGACCCAGACGGTGAATGGACGAATATTACCTGTTTATTATGCCGTTCATTCAGACGTTGGAGATTGCATGTTGGTTACTGTTTAATGAGAAAAATTTATTCTGTGCACTCGTAACCGGATAGGAATCTTTTTATCTTGTTACTCTGTCCTGTTTGTCACTCCGTCTGCTTTCTGTTATCTAATTTAGAGAAGACCCATTTACGAAGAATTTACACTTCAGCTGGCTTCAAACTAGTAACAGAAACAACATGCTCAGACACGGAAAATGCTCTACCAGCTGAGCTGTGTGAATGGATAGAGAAATCCTGTTTTGGTAGTCAATCTCCTGGATCATTTGGTGAATTCCAGATCACAGAGTTGGTTGGATGGTTAACTAGATCCAAATGGCTTCACAGCTCAGCTGTTAGAACATTTGCCGTGTGTGGGTATGTTGTTCCTTTCGCTGGCTCGAATTCACCGAATTCCAGATTTTCTCGCAATTGAGTCTGTTCTAAATGATTGAACCTACCAAACTACTTATCAGTCATACCTAATTGTTACTGAACTCTCCGTGGGGATTCTGTAAGTCGATTAAGAGGTCAGGGGTTACTGACCTAGGTGGTTTTGCCCTAATTGGTGAACCCGTTGTCTATCGTCAATTTTGTGGTTCGCTGTTTGCCCAGAATTCCTGTTCACAAACATGCACCTGTATCAACGCTCTATGTCCAGAGTGTCGTTTCGTCTCGTCAGCTGATCCACTGAGTTAGACTGCTGATTGGGGTCATTCGCTTATCCAAAGTGTGAGAGCTCAACCGACAAGGTTGCAGTAAACCTGTACGAGCCGCCCCCTGTTATGAATGCACACGGACAACCTTCTTATGGGTGTTGGTCACAACTGAGAAACCATTTGCATATGTACAGTAATAATCCCCTGTGATACCCGAGCGCCCACAGATGGTCTGTTCTGGAATGTGGCTTCTTTCCAACGGCATACAAAACACTGTTAAGCGGTGCATTTCATTATTCTATCTAAAAGTTCGTTATGGATGTTCGCAGAATACACACAGCTCATTGAGCGTAATATGGATGATACCGGAGGTGAAACATGGTGTTTCTCGAAGGTTCGCACAGTTTTTGTTACCAAATAAGTGCACTCTGTCTACTACATTTTCTCCGACAGAGTTACGGGCTGGTTCGTAACAGCAATCACATTTATCTCGTGCTCCTCATCCAAATATTATCGTTTGTTTGTCAGGGGTGAATTGCCAAATGCATCGGATAAGTGAAGTGAGGTAAACGTACCATAAGACCAGGCAACATCTCAGGATGTTAAGCGGCTTGTTTAATCGTTCACACCAAACCCATGAGCTAGACACAAAAAGCATAGGGTGTATCCTGACTGTGTTTGAGTATGGTCAGATCATATCTCACACAAATCTGGCTTCAGATTGTGGTATATACAACTTATTCGTGTATATAACAGACAGATATCAAACAAACATAGTGAGGATGGTCAACTTGCGCTGATAGATGCATAAGGGTATGACAAACTGGGAACAGTGAGACAAATGAAAAACAGCTCATTCGTTTTATCAGTAGACAAGTGAACAAAGGGATATTCGAATTTGGTAAGTGAAGTAAGATATGCAAGAATACAGTTTCCGGTACCAGTCGGTTAGTAACAAAATGAGAGCAAGATAGCGCGAAAAAGAATTATTTGTGGATAATGACTGAATGAGTTGACGGTACACTCATATCCTGGATAGAGACTTCATGGAATCAAGCTGATATGAGTCTGCACACATTCACAGGTGATTGTCTGTGACTTGCATGTAGTCCTCGACAGATGAACTGTGTTGAACTAGCCACGATAGAGATTTACCATACACAAAGTTGCATGTATTGTGCATTTGAAATGAAACCACAACCAGTCTAGAAAATCTGTATAGTAACCTGCTCAAAGTATTCGTTGATGTTTACGTCATTCAACGATACTGAAATCAATTTAGCCAGAACAACCTTTCAAATTGTGCTACACAGTTTTGCTTTACGTTGCTTTTGCTCAAATGAGGGCGACTACCTTCACTTTGTAACCGTCAATGCTTTTACGGAATCCGGTCACTGCTTGTTGAGCAGGCTACTCAAATCTTTCTCAGATCAGTGCTAAGATACACCATTTTTTCACACCACCACCACCACGGTCACTGTGACAAAAATAATGGTTATTATTTCGACCGTTATTCCATTAAGCATATCCAACATTACTGAACACAACAATAGTCTTGTCGTTGTAGAATTTGAATGAGTACACATACCGATAACGCGCATGTATAATTCTCACGCTCTAAATGAACACAAAAAAGAGTGATGTACAAGCGCATACATATTTGCGTTCTATTCTGCTGTATTGTGTTTTTACTCAAATGGGCTTTGTGTGCAGTTATATAGATGTACGTACGTATGCAAGCACGCGCACCGCTCGTCGTGGATACCACAGCAATTGCTCGTCTGTTCAATCCATCCCTAAATTTAGCCAGCTCTCGTATGTGCTCTCGTTCTGTAGTGCGCTCGACGCTGTCAGTCTACGTGTTGTGATATTCGTCAGAAAGTACGATACGCTGCTTTCATGGTGTGTGTGTGTGTGCTCACCTGTTCTCGTGGAACGTGGTTCAGTAGAATTGTTTCTTCTCAACGCTGGTACTATTTTCTGGTTAAAGTCTGTTGTGATACACCTCAGAATGGAACGTAGTGGGGCTTTCCACGTTCGAAGTAGTAGTGTTATTATTTACTGTGTAAATAAACATCCACACACACACACAGGTCGCACATTTGTCATCTTATTCGGATCATCAGGTCTTGTAGACCAATCTGAGAGAGTATGAGACCTATATAGGACTACATGACATGTATGCACATAACTGCAACCTTCTCCACGGCGGGAATGGTTACTGGTATACAAAAAGCGTAATCTTTCAATTGTAGACCAAATCTGTTTTATGATCAACCTTAACAAACAAACACTGGCAGATCCACACGCGCACTCACCTATGCATACGCACGTACAGATAAGCCCGCTAGCATGCATGAATGAGGCGGTCCTGTTGAATGACGCTAATTGTATGTATCGGTCGTTAGTAAGACTTCGGATCAATAGTAACAATCCATCTGTCTAGATGATGATACACACCTTCTATGTATCTGTCCTGCCTATACATTAGAAGGATCTACTACTCTGTATGAACTTGTATCGAACCCCGTATGATCACGTTGTTTTGTGAGTGGCGAAGTAAATATTGCACTGGGTCGAGGTTTACTACTTAGCTAGGACAAGCAAACAAATATGTGAGCATTTTGTTATTCAAACGAACTTGTTGTTGTAATGGGGCTCAGTTTGTAAAGTGAGGAAAGAAGTGATTTCGAGCAATGCGATGCACTAAAGTTCAGGCTACAGTTTCTCGGTTAAGTATACACCACACGCTTTGGAATTAATTGAACAGCTCGGTGAATTTTTGAACACTTAGTCAACCAGTCGGTATTGGAAATCAGTATTCTGGTAGTCTATTATCAAGTTGAGGCATCCGTATGTTCAGTGTACCGCTTAATGAGGAAAGGGTAGTTCTTTTCGAAATAGTTGTGGACATTTGTACACAAAACACGACACCCGATATAGTAGAAAGGTATATTAGTCAAATAGGACAAAATGCAAGATGAGAGTACAATTTGACACGTAAATACAGAGGTAGGAAGCGCATAGCTATATTGCAAGCCATCAATGCTCTATTCCGTCCTCGTCGTCGTGGTCCACTTGAACTAATCATCTAACGGAAGTGGAAGAGCCTGACTCGTGCACATCCTAGTTCAAACAATGCGAAAGATGTACAAAATGGATTACTGAGAGATTAGAACTCGAAAAGAACGTGTCTGTTTGACTGACGGAGTTATTAACCATAGGCACAAATGTTTGCCAGGGTCAGAATCAGAGCAGTTATTCAAACAGACTGGTTCATCCTATGCTACTGAGGTGATCTGGTGACCACACATACGCACGCACAGATGCACGCGTGCACACACGCACGCACGCACACACACAATACACTCGGCCAACATATGACCAACGTAAGACGAAAAGTCACATGACTGCTTTATCTCACACTGTCCTCAAAATAACTTGAAGATTTTACACGTTTGTTTTTGGGACTACGATCTACGGATTTAGTACCGTCAGCTGTCCATCTGCTACAGTCCAGTTGTATGAACCGATTTGAACAAGAACAGGGAGCCGTCGATTGCCTCACTTCAGTCCGTCTGAATTAGGGCGGTCGGATGCTGTGCATTCGAAACAGCCGACCGGCCAACTAATGTCTTTGGACCTCGCATTTACCAACCATCTTCCCTGAGTGACTTTTAATACTAACACAAGAATTCCATGAGCACCACGGAATCTAGGGTCGATAGATTGCGTGCGCGGTCCACCACCGTACTGTGAATTGTCAAGGCTGGCGAACGTGTTTACTGACCGGGGGCACCCACAGACCGTGAAGACGAACGATGGAAACAGGATCTGGGGTATCGATGGTATCCGATTACCGTGCTTTGTGTAGACACAACTGAGTGCGTTGATTGAAGCCCACCGAGCACCTGACAGGCTAAGTTCGTAGCTGTATGTTTGTGTGTGCGCACGCCTGTCCATGTGTGGTGTACCGAAGGTATCACTGTAGCGAAAATTCCGATGAAGTTGTTATTTTTGAATAACACGATTTGAGCAGCTCGAAATCAGTGAATGGATAGGGGGTTGTGGATTAGTACAGACACATTCGCATGTATGTGGATGTGATGAATGGTCACGGTACCAAATTGAGGACTAAAGGGTTGCACTGCATTGTAATTATCACACACGTTGGTTTATTCTCAACCTGCGGAATCGAAACGGGTCGAATTCCACGGCGAATATATGCACGCTACTTCAGGAATAACGCATTGACGCGAAACACATGGTTCAGTGAACTGTTCCTATTGGTGCGTAATGTGAGCTGATGAGACAATTCAGTTTTGTGTTCACATAAAATGTTTTCTCTTATGCAACATATCCTGTCACAGGTGAGCTGAATACTATCGGGCTACCTAAGGGAGCAGTGAATACATTTGCGGCTTGAATCCCTTGTTTTCGGTGTCTTTATCGCTCTGCTATGTGCCCTGTTCATTGAGGAATAAAACCTGAACACTTCCGTTTGATTAGTTACCTGTTTTGGTCCGACATGAGTATGGAAATAGATGTGTGAGAAAATCTTCATCAAACGGTTGTTACTGAGCAACTGATGTCCGTGTTCGGTTTTTGACGAAACAAAATTGAATTTTCACAACCGCGGCTCGGAGAACAACTGGGAATAACTGGCAGTGTACTGCGTTCATGTCTTGTTTGTGTGTGTGTGTGTGAGAGAGAGTTTGGTTCATGTTCGCCTGCGGGAAAAAACATCCGTGCACAGGAAGTCGAATTTAAAACGGTAGACGGGTCACATGATAATCAAAACAGGATTTGCTACTCTGTACCGTGCTTTTTCTATCACGGTTGCTCACTATTCGCTTTGTATAAAACATTCGTTCTCCTCTGGACTATTGGAGTGTGTGAGAAAAGTTGATAGTGTGCGTGGACTAAATTTCAAGTAAGGGGCAGATTACCACGTGAACTACTTGTGTGAGACAAATTCGACCAATCACGCTTGGTCGAATATTCCACTCCTTACAACTCACCAGCATCGACAGCAAATAGATACGAATATACAAACGTTAGTTCTGCTCCCCCTAGTGGATGTAGTTTTGGTCGATTCAAATGTGATAAACCGGATTGCCATAACCAGCGGCATATTGAAATCGAAAGTTGACGATCAGGCCGGAAACGGTTGGCTGGCCGAATTTCATATTGCCAAATGATACTCATCCTGCTCTACAGTCCACAAATGCTTCGCCTTATTCGAAACAACCTGTTATTGTGTATTGTTAGGGATGGGCCTTAGCCAGAGTTGAGAATGACTGTCATATCACCATCTATCAGCATCACCATTATGCTCACCTTATCATTCCCGGTGTTACCTGTCTACAAAGGGGGTGGAATACATCACGTATTGATACGCTGGTATTGTTAGGACACACCCCCATTGTTTGCATACTAATAGGTAAGCAGTTAAAATGGATTGAGTCAAATAAGCTTTCTGGAGACTTGTATTTCCGTTGCGAACATACAGACGCACGCGTAGTTGACAGAAAGGGGGTAAGTGTGAGTGTGTGTGAGCACATCGGATTTACTCTGCCGCATCTAAACACTTCCGAGTTGTCAAACTCAGCGCAATCATACACGCATATTTCATCGTATAGATATGCAAATGACTACTGTATTCAGCCGGTTTATTCCAATGTGAATTCAAACCCATGAAAATCGAGGTGAAATGAGGGTTTAAAAGTTTATCAAGTGAAAACCTGTTATTTGTGTGTGTTAATTTATACTCAGGTTCACCGTATCCTAAACAGCATCCACAATCATAGTACTAAGCAACCAACCTAGTAACATATAGGAGTATTGTAAGAAGGAGATATCTATTTCATATCTACTAAGATTAGATGAGGTATTAATTGTCTTAAACTTTTACGTCAATACCAGTCGTGATGTTTTGATTCCGGTTAGCAATAATCTGTTACAGTCGTCGTGTGCTTCATGGATTCATCATAGCATTTTTGTTCTAAGTATGGGTGTGTCTGTTGGTTGCAAGGTTGTTCTACTTAATTAACAGCTAGTCGTGATTTCTAGACTGCCAAATTTAGAATTCAACTAATGCGGGACCACTTTCTCTCATCTTCTTACACTTGTAGGGAGCTAATTCAGATAGTATCGGATTTAAATGGGTCTGTCATATCGTTTTCAGATATTTTTTCAGAAGCGGTTTGAAAAGGTTAGTTTTGTCCAAGACAGAGCAATGTGAAAGCCTATAGGTACATATTTGCATAGTTATTCATATTATCTGCTTTGAGGCACATTTTAGTACCGAAGAACTGATAGTCAGTTTGGACTTTCATTTTGAATGCCCTCCTTCATGGAATGTTCTACCTTATCCGTTAGAAGTTAGTTTCAAAAATGCTTGTATTTTCTGTACAACTGGCATTGTCTTCTACAATCGGTAGAATCAGGTAGCAAAACCGACCAGAAACCTGAAGAAAATGGCACACACTGTGTTTTCAGTGTGCTTTATACAGAAGAGATTAAGTCATATACCGAAGCCTGCAAGTTAGATGTTACTGTGTGAATTTCATAACCGCTAATCTGTTTGTAGCATAACTAAAGCAGGTCAGCCGTTGAATCGATTCACAGACAAGCGATCACACACGTCTCTCGTTGTCTAACATTGTCGTCGCCTCGACACCTTCTACACCTTTTCCACTGAATGAATAGAGTTCACGAAGAACTCTACAGTTTCGTGAAAAGTTTCATTCAATTTAATTTGGGAATCAGATCCGCATAAGCAGTCACAGGAAAGAGGTTTTAGTAACACCGATAGCGTTAGTTTTGGTATTCTGCCGTTTTGGTTTCCATACAAAATCAAATCAGCAGAGGATAAGTGTAAATGTTTAGGTGGTTTCTTATATTCATTGCTAACTGTTCAGAGTTCAACCATAACTCTCTTTGTAGATTAAATGAAAGAGATTAATCTTACAATAATCTGCCAACCTTTCCGTCTCAGCATATATTCTACGATACCCGATATAACAAATTGTTATTAGAATGTGGAAATCATCCTCGAGAGAAGAAATATGAGAAAGTATGACACAAGATGAAATCACTGAGTAACTGTTATCTGTCAACTAACGTAAAATACCGATTCTACTGTATCTCATTGACTAGATGTTATCCACATTGTTGGGAGTGATTTACACCAAAATGACCCGAATCGTTGAATGACATAAATCATGTGCCTTGTGAATTAACTGGTCAGAGTTGTAACTGTTCGTTACACAAGTGATTTTTATGTTAACTGAACTAGACTAGTGTTGTGAGTATGTATGACCACCCAGAAAAAAGATATCAGATCATTTCTAATAGTTGAACAAGATTTCGAGATTCTGTTTTCTATGATCGCTACACGTTACCGTTTCTTTCTGGGGAAAAATTAGTCTGAAACCAAAAGTGAATTTTACAGGTACATACAGGCCCACCACAGAGTTCGTATTTATGAACGAGCAGCTCCAGATGTTGGCTACTCCCACGTCACTTTTGGTGGTGATGGTGAACGCAGACTGGATTCAATGGATTGCAACCATGCACTTGGGCTACACTGATCGTTGCTTACACAGTGACCTACTAAAACCGAATAAGAGCCATGTGGTGTGGATAGGATCTACACAAGGCAGTAAACTTAACCGTTCGACTAACCACCTAACTAACAAAGAGCTACTTACTAATCATCCCACCGTTTTTTCTCTAATGACCCAGATACTGACAGGCACGAACACCTCCGGTTCGCATGTGTGTACGCGCACAAAATAGTTCCATTTTAATTCGGTTTTGCCATAACATATGATCTGTCGGATTCTCGGCCAAACTTTCAGGGCACCTCTCCACCACATGACTTAATGGGGTGAGGGAACAGGGGTATATTACAACACGCGTTTTTAGCACGTCTTCTAATCAGTAGGAACTTAGTTAGAAGAGCTAGCGGGTGGTCTGAGTCCTTCAGCGATACCCAGTGGACCACCCTGTTGAATCCAGATGGTTATGCAAGGAGCGTTTTTATCTCCGTTTCCAGGTATTTGTGGTAAACTAGCAGATAGAAGCCGGTTGATTGGACTACTCAAGCCGAAATTGATTTAGACTCGGTCTTGCCCATTGGCAGCCTACAAACTTTCTTTTGCAAACGCTGGTCAAAGGACTCCACAAAAGCACGCGTGGTTCGATCTTTCTTATTAGATAAAGTCTACTCGCTTAACAAATTGCACTTTGAACGTTTCATTCATATCATATGTTTCAGGTGAATTTTCCCCATTGGTCACATGTTACTTATACATTATACGGAGTCTGTTGCAATTCGTTTGTAACCAACCAGTCAAAGGTATTAAACAGTTCATTTCGATAAAAGGGTCTTTCAAACTAAAATGTTTGTTCTTGTTTGTCATACACTTCAGTTTCTTATTGAAGAAAGTGTGCAGAAGTTCAGATCACGCTGTGCGGATACAGATCGAACGTGCACTTCGTCACCCAACAAGAGTCGTAGAACGCAACAGACTACTACACCGACCACGAGCACTGCTACCCACTCATCCCACCGGTCATCGAGCACTGGTCTACGACAAAGTCAAGGTCGTGATGATCCCCGATTGGCTGAAAAAACAACAATTCGTCCCATCGAAACGCTGACGAGTGACAATTATTTGAACTCGTTCATGGAAATGATTAATTATTTCGGTTCCTACGGTAAACACTTTATCAAAGACACGTCTTCGTTTTTGAAACCGTGCACCACTGGGGCAATTGAACCACCTTCGCGCACTAACGAGTTGACTTGTCCTATGTGTAATCAACCTGTAGGCTCCACCATTGACGAGTTAGCCAAACATTTGGCTCTTGTGCACCTAGTTCCTTTTCCTTCAATATTGGCGTTCTTATCCACTAGTATGCTGACAAACCAACTGAGTGCTAGTCGGGAGATCCAACATCCATCTTCAACTTGTCCGCCAAACCTTGAGTGGGAACCGACACAGACACCAATGTCAACAATCGCTACGCCGTCAGTCATGTCCGCTTCTGTACGGGGTCCAGATAAATCACTCAAGCGAGAGCACAGTCCAACCGGCAAGTAACTCATTATTTGTATGAAATTTTTGTTTGTTCGTTGTACACTGATACTCTGAGTTCCAATAGTTCTTAATCACAACTCTTTGAATCACCCAAAATTTTCAAACCACAACGTGTAAACTCGTTCCTCTAGCGTTGACTGATTTCACTGAGAACGCCTGATGTTTGATGATCCACTGCACATGACTAATCCTCCTTTCAGAATTTCTCCGCTATAGCATCCTCGGCTGGTTTACCTTACTGGAACGTTCGGTTTATGGAACAATCTTGTACATTGCCCTTGCACACGGGTACGTGCGCTAACAAATTACATGAGATTGCACACACTTAGGCGCATACGAATTCCCTCCGATGAGTTGCGCTCACCATGGGAATTTGTTCATCTGACACACATCACATACATAGGCCAGACAACAGTTTGTAAACCTGACAGTTGTGGGTACGGGGTATGAGAAGAAAATAGATGGCTATGTACAGATAGCACTATCTGTTGTTGATTCTTCCGGTTCACACATATTTCTAGTACGCGTGCTCTTGATCACACACATATAAATAGCATTAGCGTACACCAGGAAAAAATGTGTGCATATGTGCCAGCATTCACCTATCATCGGGTTAATAATGATTTTCTGTATGAAGCAAGCCATCGTGCAAACACTACTCTCCCTAATTCACCTTGCTACTGAATGAAAAGTAAATCATGTCATGGCCATACTCGCCTACATTCACACTGAAACGTGCGCAAGTATACTGTGCTGGACTAAATTACATGATTGTACTTCATCACAGACCTATGTTGTACGACCTGTTACGTACGACTTGCTTTGCTAGCCCTCTAGCTCCAGTGTGGTGGACCACATTGTAGCCGTCTATTGACGGTTCTGTTCTAGTCACTGGTTCGTAATTTGGTTCCCACACTTCCTAGCCGGTTAGATGGCATACTCAGCTGATGAACGGGATGATTTATTTGAGTTCTGTAGGGGAAATCATGGATCTTTCCCATTCGGCAAATTTAGATACCACTGTGCCGACCGGCATGCCGAACTGGCGGTGTTCTTGGGTAGAATGGGCGGCAAGTGTATTCATCTGTTTACAGCGAGAGGAAATCGCTGAGAGTTTCTTCAGTGATTGAGATCAGTGTACTCTAGTAAAGTAGGTGAATTGGTTTGGAGCAGTTGGGGGCAGACAAAATCCTATTTATACTCGATTATGGCTATACTACATTCACACACTTTGTCTGTATACAACAACCACTCAAGTATACGTGCTAGTATGTATTAGAATGCGGATTGTTGCCCAGACGAAGTGCTGAGTGACGTACACAAACTAAGATAGTTTCCCTCAAATCAAACCACTACTTGTCAAGGCTACTTGCGGATTCATTTTTAAATATGTGAATCTGGTTGTTATTCTCTACTTACACTCACTTTGCCTATATTGGTAGTCTTGAATGTATGAAGAGTGCTGTGTACGAATTAGCATAATGGTGGGGCTCACAGTTGTATCACTGTTGTATGCGCAGTCTTACATTTGACATTCCATGGCTTTCTTTCCCTAAATGGGTCTGAACCAGTCAGCAGTGTCCTCAAATCGAGTGGTAACATCGTGCTTCTGGCGATTAATCTATGCATAAAAATGTACAAAAGATATTTAGATACATCTGCGTATAATTGTCCAGTTTTCTGTTTGACTACATAAACCTGTAGTGCGTCGACTACCAAAGATTAAGTGTTTGCTGGTCAAAGCTACCATTTTGGGTGGTGAGTGAATGGAGGGTCGATCAAGTTATCATACACAATCTATTGCTAGTACGTGCAATCAGACAGTCATTCACTAATGTACTACACAGATATTGCACTAGCCTAACGTATTCAACTAAGTTACCTGTGGGGTTACACCGACACACTGTTTCCCTAAAATGTTCACTAACTAAAAGCCATAGTGAATCGCTCACGCCATAATTCGTTTTCAACGCGTTACCAGTTTGTGAAAGTGACCCTTTACCATTTTGGCATAATTTCCTACAAATGTTCGAACGAGTTCAAATTTTCCATCAATAATTCGTAATATTGCATCATGTCATTAGGTTAAATGACTCAATTCTACCACAGTATGCTGCTAATGTCTTTGATATTACACGCCGTCCATCCCCGCATCATTTCACCTCATCAGTCAGAATGGTTTTATCATCATCATAGACAGCAATACATCAGTCGTTCACACTAATGCCTAACTGTCACACAACCATGAAGAAAAAGCAAACCCTATATAGGAAGAGAGGGAAGGAAGAAAGAAGGGGACGGCAAGGGACCTAACTACTGAAAATAACTACGTCCATATTCAAACATCCAACATCAAGGTGCCTACACCTTGCAAACAAACAACCGAGCTGCAAGTGAGAGTAAGGCGTCATCAGCGAGACGGCTTCCTTACGGCTTTCACTGCC
>QNGE01000833.1:122499-165868 GCA_008508345.1 Paragonimus westermani
TATGTAGCGAGTCCAACGTTCGTGCGAGAGCAGCCTGTTGACCAAGTTGTTTTAGAGTACGAGCGTTGAAGGCACCTATATTAATTTGCGTTCTAGGTCGAATCCCAGGACGAGGGAGGTCTGAGACTGAGTGGCGAGAGCTGGGACTTATCGGCACAGTGTTTCTATGATTGATTATATCTGCTGTGGGACTTGCAGAGAAGTTATCAGAATTGGGAATCGGGAGGGTCCTGAGATCTAAATTTGATAGGACAGTGGGGGAGGGGTGAGCACTAGCATGTTTTCGCCTATCCACCCTGCTGTATGCAGCAGATAGGGCGACCCGGTTCATACTGCGAGACGGCCGATGCAGTATGGAATTATTGATGTTGTGAGGATTCACGGCTGTGTGTGAGCTGAGATACTGCCAGGACGCCCAGACCTAGAAAGGAGAACGATTAGGGTTCTCAACCAAAGCCTTTGGCTCAGTAGCCTGTACCGCAAGGCAGCGGGTGTAACACACGTTCCCTGTCGCTTCTTGCGTCTAAAAGTACTTTGGATTTGTCCCTCCTTAAAAGACTAAATTAATGGCGGCTTTTGTACGTTGCTCCAACTGTGGATTGTTTACACTATTACCAATCTGCGAGAATCAATGAGTTGTCTCACTGGGTCACAAATTGACAGTTTTGTTCATACTCTCAACGGTTGCTCCGAAGTGAGAGAAATCACGCTTTCTATTTTCGACTTCAGTTAATTCAGTTCTGCGTTTTGTGAATGCACTTGCACTTCCAAATGGCTGTGTTGTTGTTGTTGTTGAGTATGTTTGTCTGGTCCTTTGAAGACGGACACCAAGCTTCCTGTGTAGCATGGTGCTGGATCGGAATCGGACAGACAGCCTTGTGCTTACACGCCCACACAATTACGCGTCCCAACTTATGCCAGATAAGCTACGCAGCAAACTAACTATTCAAGTGTACAAGTACTTACCTATCCGTCAGTTGGTTATTGATCATTTGCCTCTGACTATTCATCCTTTATATGCCCTTACCATTTTGAATCAATCAATACATGCTGTACTTTGTGACTTGCCAACTTGTGTTCTGCTTATCCGAGCGGAACTTTCTAACACACTGGAGCGGTTGTCTAACGTTTGTTACACTGTTCACTCTAGTCTGGTTGAATTTAGTTTTTCAAGATTTTAAGGTTGATGAACCGTTTGCTTCTATCATTTGGTCCGATTACGATGGTCTTCAGTACATCAACCTTTCAAGACATACATCCACATATTCAACTAGTTCTGTTATAAATCTGTGCGCTGGTACCCGTGCCAATGGTTCTTTATGTGGCACGGTATCTAGTTGAGCTCGAAATGTCTGTACAGGTGTCGATTACATATGTGGACAAGAACGTTTTATTTTGTCTACTGTAGACATGACTATATAGACGCTGAATATCCACCTCCTAAGTTGTATGGAACATTTTCCTGATTTGACCAACTGCAAGTAAATAATCAGTTATCCTGCAAGATCTGGTGTGACTGAACTGCTGCGCAAAATGGTAGAGAGACTCTTCAGTGTGAATGATATTCATATATGACCACAGAATTCACAATGTGATTCAGGAGGGTCAACTACTAAAAAGTATTGCTTGTTATTACTCGGACGAGTAACTGCTCTGACATTCCGAATCGAGGGACGCGGTATCATTAGGATGACCAAATCTGGTAGCATATGTATGTGTGTGTTTGCTGATCGTATCCCGAAGCAGCTGTTTTACGGACAAGTGAAAACAGGTAAGCGAAATCTCGGTGGTCAGAAGCGGAGATATCAGGATGTTGTGCAGGTAAGTCTTTCACGTTGTAGCGTTGATTTTAGATGTTGGGATGACTTAGCGTTGAACCGGACGGCCTGGAGGAATACGGTCCGGGAGGGCGTCAGAAAGTTCAACGAGCAGTTATTGCGCGGTCGCGAGCGGAACTTGCGGTACGCAAGGGAACCATCGGTGCCATAGGTCGCGGTGACGTGACTATATGGCGTTGCGACGTGTGCGGCCACGAATGCGCTGGCCGTTTGGGATTAGTAGGTCACCAGCGTATTCATAGTACACCGTAGGTGAAGAGACAACGAGTACGTTAAGCTCAGGTCAGGTAGGTCATATCAGTATATCCATTCTACTCCTGTTGAGGACTGCATCGGCCAACAGCCTGGTCGTTGACAATTAATCCGCTCTTCTTTTCAGAAACTTGGGTGTCTACAATCTATTACCCATTCATTTCTTCAGCTTTGTTGGTGTACTGTATGATGAGTGGTCTGTCTGGCTTTTCGTAGTTCAATGAGAATTTTGCTTTTCATCCCTATCTTCTCTGGGATGCACTAACCTGCACACCTGTACTTTAATACCTTTTGTATTACACGTCAATGCAGCTTCTCTCTGTTTAGTTTCCGAGAGATAAGAGTTTCCTTTCCTTAATAGCCAACCAAGTGGCTAACCAGCATTGACCGGCTGGACACAAAGGGCCCACTGGCACACTTCCCGGTCTTATTCCTTCGGGTTTACACTGGATATGTGGTATGTGGGTGGAACTGCAATTGGTGCGGCGCAAGCCAACTGCGGTGATGGTTAAGCGCAGGCGTCCTTTGGCTTCGGTCACTGTGACAGGCTAATCCGAATCGGTGCCGCCAGCCGTTTGCTGACTAGACGGATGAAGATGACTAGTGACTTCATCATGATTCGGATTTAGTGATCTTGAATTCTCGAAGAATCACTACTGCTTTGCGTTGTATCCTTGTTGATCAACATAAGTGAAGCATACCACGAGTTTAAAAGTTACATTAAGAAGTTACACTTGAAGTAAATTCTTACCATATTGACCGACTGGGGCATCATTACAGCTATCTGACTTGTTCTCATTCCCTCAAACAAGGTTTATGAGAAAGGTAACGGTGTAAACTACACGGAGTTTGTGGATTCGATGTCTGAACATGTTATTTCTATCTCGGCACTATAAAGAATGAAGGTAGTATTTCTGATACAGTTTTCGTATCCATTACTGTAGCATACCGGGCAAAAGATGGTATGTCTCATCTTTAGCAGCATGAACTCACAATCTACTTATTGATCGAACTTGGTTCTCCCTCCGTCGAAGTGCAAGTTCAACTCACTGGGGAGAACAGTTTGAATTTCTGCTGTCTAAAGTCGAGTGGCGTTGATGATTGTATTTGCCATCATCCTACCAATTCACCCTGCAATTGTTCAATGTTTGTTCCGTATAGTGGAACTGTACGCATTCAGGCAACCTTGGGAGCTAGGTAGTGCCGCTCAGTTCAGCTCCAATTCAGTCAAAGAACTCGGCAGCCTGAAAACAAATGTCCGTTTCCTACGTTCCCATACACTCATGTCACACACGTAATAAGATTTTAAATTGATCGATTTTTACCCAAATACCTTAAACCTTAATAAAACCCAATCGATCACATTAGTCATGCTGCTTGTATAGAAGAGGTACTTTTAAATAAGACATTCTGCTCATTGCCGAGACCATCAATGTTCATGTGAATATTAAACTTCGTATTGTCTGCAACCAATGGAGCTCTTGACTTCGAACAATGATAGCACAACTGTCAACAATCACACAGTTCGTAATATTTCTACTATCCGTTTCTTTAACTCACCCCGGTAACGATTTTCTTCTTGATTCTGTTATAATTCCCCCCATGGTGAAATCTAGAAAGCTAGCATTGTTCGCTGCTCTGTAGTTCTTATGACCCCTATGTTTTGCTCATTAGTCGTTTTGTATCACGGCCATGTTTGTCTACTTTAACCAGCCTGACAATGGTGTGTTTTAGACTCTCTGAAACGTATGGAATCAATACCTATCCACTACGAAACTAAACCAGGCGGCTCCGGCTATTTTACCTGTCCCCAATGCAACGCCGGATTTTCCAGTGTATACCAGTTACAGCTGCATTTCATTCAAGACCATGCAATGGAATTTGGAAACATGTTCAATTTGAGCGCTGCTCTAGCAGGGACCACTCGTCTCCCACAACCTTTCTCCCCTCAACTATTAGCCCAGATCAGTAGTTCGTTGGCAGTACCAACTAGTATGGTTAGTGCGTGTGTTCCTCACTCTACATTCGCCCCTCTAATGGAACATGTTACGAACGTCTCCAAACCGGACACACTTCCTGACATTCTCACACGACCGATTCGATCTGAGGAGAATAGACGGCTGGAATCGGAAACATCATCGATCGCTGGCCCTTTTGGAGTGGCCTCGAATTTGATGAACTTACCGTTAGCAGCGGCTGCTGCCGCTGCAGCATTTGGACTGCCACTTGTGCCAGACTATCAGCTAACCAGTACCAAATCCAAGATGCCGGAATCTTGCAACACGCCCACACAAACTGCACTGCAAGGACTCGCACTCGCCAGTTTAAGGAGTGGTAGGAGCTCAGAATTTCAGTCGAAAAACTTCGGTTTGCCACATGCAAATTCGAAAAGGTCAAGAATGGAGGCCGCCAGTGTGGAAACTGTTTCTTGTCATCCTTCAGGTTAGTGACTTTGTTATCGTTTGCCGAATTTGATCTGGGTTCGATGATTCTTCAACAAGCAAGGTGAACTGGGTTTACTGGGAAAATCAGACTGAATGCCAATCGAGATCACGGAACCATTGGCGCTAGTAAAATATGGGAATGAATAGAGGAACAACAAACAGACTAAAAACGCCATGAAAACGACGAGGAGGACTTTTTCTAGTTGATACAATAAGTGCGTTTCTAGGATCTAGAAAGACTAATTTTGTATGACAATCAATGAAGATGATGAAAGAACATGTGGCAGTATTCTGTGCATCAGTTTTTGCTTTTCAACCATATTCTTTGACGTTTCCAGCAATCACGCCCAGCCCTTTGGGAATCGCAATACTGATGCCTAGAAAAACGTCTAGAAATATAACTTGACGTTAGTTTATTCATAGATTCTCGTCAAATCAAGCGTTATCCGTTGTACCATTTACTCAGCCATGACCAACTGGTTCACAATAGACAGTATAGTCCAGACAGTGAACACACGAGCGAAGCACGCCTGATAGCCTCAACTGATACAGTGTAAGATAGTTAGCGTGAAAAAACCTCAACTAAATTTAACTTGTGCAACATAACCTCATTATTGTTCATGAGATGAGGTTCATAATCACAACCATGCAGATGTTTCTAAACACCATGGTACAGGCTACCCAATGGTTGTGATCCCACGCCGTAAAACACTATTGACTGGACTTAATGAATGGATATCAAGCTCCGACTTGATATGGTTGAGTAAACCAAATACTGCTTACAGTCTATTGTGTTTGAATATTCCTGTGTGAGCACGTTTCTTCCCTAATGGTAAGTGTGCGAGGTTACTCACAGTCAAGAGAACACTATACCCTACAGCTGATTAGCACCAAAAACGCAAGTAGTAAATCACACACTGTAGTTGCTATTCCGGTAGGTTCACTAGAACCATAAACAAGATAGATAACAGTTTGTGGGCAGTCAACTTATGGCGGTTGAAATTTCGCATTATAATTGCCAGTAGCGACCAAAAGACTCGGAGACTTATTCAGCAAATGACTGAAGTTTTGCAAAACTGTTTTAATCTAAATCAAGTTGTTTACACAGTTTATCATGAAAAATCAATAGCTCAAAGTGTATGCAGGCTGCAATTGCTAAGTGAAATAGGGAATCAGATCATAAAAGTTCGAAGTGAAATGTAAGATGCGTGCGCAAAAATTAATTTATTCTTTTACACTGTTAAACCTGACTGATTTTAGTTCCTTTAAGCCCGTTCGGTTAATCCGACAGTATCCGCCACATAACACTTGCTGACCACGCTGGCCATGGTTTCACGACCTCCCACTAAACCTACTTAGGGGATTTTAACTGGCCAGTGGTCCTAGATACAAACAGTCTTGTTATCCATATGACGGGCGCTTGCATGATATGTATAATCCAGACCTGGAAAAAGCCCACATTCCTATCTAGTTCGTGCACGCAAAATGGGCGACTAATCATACTACGATATTAACATCGAGCTAGTGTAGACATTGAGCGCACCAAAACCCGCATTGGTACGGTTACACCTGTCAGTCAACCGGCTCGACCTTCGCACAAATAACCTGTGTGCGTTATTGTCGTTTTTGGTCAACCTGTCACGAGACGCAGGCAGCTTTAGATTGCCAGTGTGATGGGCACTTCTACTATCGTCATTACTCCTACACCTCTAACTTTAGTCTACGTGCGGGTGGGTAGGGAAAATGTTGTGGTCGTTCCGGGTTACTGTCGAAGTGGTTGGCTCAGTCCATTCCCCGCCACTGTTTAGATAGCTCGTGAAGGATCTGGAGAGGTTGTGAGGGTGAAATGATTAGGAAGGGCAAGGAGACAGACACAGATAATACGGAAGACATAAAATATATTTGTAAGCATGCTAAGGTATTATGTGCGTGTTAGTTTGGGGCGTGTCTGTCTATTCACATGTTTGGGGATGGTGGAGAGCATACGAGGGAGTGAGGACAGAGTACTGATACGAAACGATTGGTCATGTCAAAATGTGGTCCAACTTGAAGTTCAACTTATCCGTCAGAAGAACAGAGCTTTGACATTCATGGTTGTGAATTGGCCTGGAACTCGCTTCCATCTTGTCGTACCGTGTGTCAAGCTGGGGTGGAAACAGCAGTCGGCAAATTGGCTGGCGCAGCTTGTGATATGCCTTAGGTGATGCGACTTAAATTCGACTAACAGACAACAATCTGATATACCACTACTGTGAACGTCTCTTTCACTCTGTCTAAGTACTTGTAAAGGTTAGGTAGGCGACTTAATAGATAGAAGTGAAAACGTGTCCGCAAGCATGCACGAAGCAGTGTGTAGTTTATATGAGGTGGAATCATGCTGTGTTAGACCAATAAACAACCTACTGGTCATGGACGGAAAGTGCTGGAATCCATATCTTTTGAAATTAAGATGTCTGTATGTGGCTTTCGTGTGTTTCGATATCCATTTTCTATGGTGGATTGTCAGTTTAATATGAACGAAAGGGTTTCTCTAGCAGTGTTCTATGTTTGAAATGATGCACAGCTTGGAAACCGAAAAGTCGCACTACACTACATGCGGACATATTCCAACAGACCTTCTAATCAAGTCAGGTTAGCAAATAGGATACAGGGTGGACAGCTGGGACAGACGAGTCACAGGTAAAACGTATATTCATGTGTTGGTGAACACAACAACATCTCAGTTGTGCGCAGTCACTGCCTGTTGTCCCTACCTGATTTGATCTGTTAGGTTACACCAAAAACACGGTGGAACGATTCAAGGAAAAGTTATACTGCGGTCAAATAACTGATAGTGTATCCTCCCTCTCTTAATCATTATCGCTATAAACTTCACAAACGAGCTAGAGGTTCACTGAGTCGGTAGAAAACATTTACTTTTTGGAATTCACTCCAACACTATTTTAGTGGAGTTCAAATCAATTTTCAAAAACGGTTGTTCTATACGGGTAGCCGTTTTTACGCAGCATATACACAAACAATATATAACATTTCCTTTGGATTGAGGTCGTTCACGTTTGCTTCTAGGAAGGGAACAGTGAATTTTAATCGATCTACGATTAAGTGGGACGGAGCAGAATAACTTATACTCTGAAGATTAGGACTGTTTGCCCAAATGTCGCAGACGCCTTTCTCAACCACCCTAGGGTCGATGTATTGTCACACCTCCTATCCGGAAACAAGAACTTTTCTTGTTCTACAGGAAACGGAAATTGTCAACCCGTATCCTTGACGAAAGTCTATAAAATTGTGTGTGTGCGTTTATATTTGTTTTATCACCGTTCCAAACTACTGATAGCTTGGTTATCTTAGTTTATGACCTTCACCTAACCATGACTCATAGACTAGTTGGTCGAGGCTATTTGTTTTATGCATGTAATGAAATTAAGTTAGCTGTTAGCTCCACTTATGCTGTATACAACCAGTTCTTATTATTGAAGAAATGAATCCGGTAGAATGATGGTATACCATTTATAGTGTCAACCGGTTTTAGTTCAACCTGATTCTCTATGTGACTGATATTGAACCACTCCTTCTCTTGTCCACAACGTTATCTAGTACAGCCTATATAACATGAGGCGAAAATTAGCTGACTATGGTAGGTAGGTAGGTAGACTAGGTAGCTCAGACAGTCATTTGCTTCGGGTTTAATGTGATATTGGTTTTTAATCATAAGTATTGTTTATTTCAAAATAAGTGAAAGGGAGCTGAGTTAAGAATGGTTAAATGCCCTAACTTTGCTCAAGTTTAACCCCAAGGTAATGTGCACGGTTGACAGACCAGCGCCATACGCTCTGTACCTGGTGCGTAGCGCTACATTCATGATTCGGTCGAGCACACGAGACAATTTGTATCGGACTGAGCTTGTAACGTATAGTCCCGCTATCTGAGTTGATGGCAGACTATTCGCGCACCATGATTGCCAGTGTGTGTGTGTGTGTGTGTGTGTGTGTGTGTGTGTGTGTGCGACAGCAGACTGATGATGAGTGTGGCAAAGATTGGATATTCGTAAGTCGTGCGTTGTCAGACGAAAAGCGTGTGAGAGCCAACCATCAGATCTAACTGTTAAAACGGATACATTCTTGCGTGCGAGTCTACACTAGCCTACCTCTCCAAGACGGGCCACCCACGTTAATTTCACAACAATCCTGATCGTGTTGTTTGGCCAACACTGAGGTTGGTCCGGTGCCACACGGTGGCAGGTTACCATTGACTAGTGAAACAGCGAAATCCAGCAGGTTGGACTGGAGTTGAGTCAGGTAGGACAAAAATCGGGATGGGGGGCAAGAGAGGACAAAAGCGGATCTGAGAACCATGGGAGGACACTGGAGGACGACGTACTGATGAATACGGGTGGGTTTAGTATAAACCTTTGTACAGAATACAAGGTAGACTTCCTTTGTTGTCGTCGCCCCGATTGTACTGATTTGCCATGCCTTCGCACTCTATACACCACGTTCCTCGTTCCCTGTATTCACTCTGACCGGTGGTTCCGTCGAGGTGACAATTTGCGAACGACCCAAAACACTCCCCTCGCCTTTCGTTGTGTTCGAATGGATTGTTTGTGTTTATTAAGCCCAATATCTGCCTGTGTATTTGCGCGCACACATGTGGACCGGCAACAAGAGTGTGTCATCGACTCCAGTGCGCGAGCGACTGCACGTATCAACGAGGTTGTAACAAGATGGAGCCTAGAAAAACAGACGCGATGTGCCGGAATCCATGATCTGGGCTTATCTTAGGGCCGGTCGTGATGGGTACGGATTTACAGTGCTGGGGCATGACAACAACAGCGAATTAGGACAGGTACTGTAATGTGAATACATACTGATATGGAAGAGACAGGTAGGGTTTTCGTGTGTATATACGCACAGATACAGAACCGGCTAAATTTAAATAACATATTATTAACGACAGTACCAGTACTATCACTAAAGCTACCGCCACCACCATTCACAAGAGGGGGATTAGTAACAGTTGCAAACAACACCAGAGTTCAGTTGTTACAGTGTAATTTAGATTATATTGTGGCGGATATATTTTTCTCGAAACAAGGTTTGTTAAGGAGATATGTTAATAAATTAACTGAAATGAAACAACCCTAGTAAGAATTATTATGGCGACTGGAATGAATTTCGTAGAGCTCATTTCGTGAAGGGTACAAACAAAGACAATTTCGACTTGAACACCTATATTTTATAACAGCCTTCACGTTCAGATGGAGCCTACGGCTAGACCAATTTGAAAGGAAACAGTAGGATAGAGTTCTGTTCCCATTAGAATTCATCAGGAGTGAATTTCCCTACCCGGACAGGTATTTGAGCTCCGACCCTCACGCTTGTCAGACTAGCACTGATGATGTCACCTCGCCTGGTGATAAAACGTTTGCAACCTAAATGCCAAGCTCGGCGAACATGTGAATACCAACACCATCAACCCGAACTATAAACAACAACACCACTGTTCCCAACCATCAGAAACTACAATCATGCTCAACTGGTTCGATGAAAACAATCACTTCAACCTAATCGAGAAGTCATGTTCACCGGGCTGTCGAGTGGAGTAAATAAAGCGATTCTTCTTGTTCTCCTTTCACAATAAACGGGCAAGATGATCACTATTTACACAAGGTTATGGCTGAGCGTTTGGATTTGTTCATTCAGCTGTACCTATTGTGAGGTTACTGTTGTTATACTTTAACAGGCTAATGTCACAGTTATGAGATGAGGGATAAAATATTTTGTCCGGTAGAGGATATGCATTACTGGTGTGCTCTAGTAAGAGCGAAATCCGAGTCTAATGCTTCTTTTCGTAAAGGAATAGCTGGAAGGTCTGTCCGAATGCTGAGGCCATAATCAAATGTGGGTGGTGTTCGATCTGAAATAATCTAAAATCTCAAACTTCTATTAACATATAAAGAGGTCGGTCACAACTTTGAGTAAAAACAGTACAACGATCAGATTGACCACTGCTGATTCGTCAGTGAGAAAACTAACGATGAAACTAGATTTTACGACAAAGCTATTAGCAGTTTAAGTGGAACCATTCCCTTTTGGTATCACAAGAGTCCAAAGTAGCTGATTGTGTTGACAGTTGTCTTCCCAAAACTTACCGAACACCCACAGTGTTCACAGAAGTACCATGCTCTTGTATTATCTTTGCTGGTCGATGATAATGACAATGTGCCAGTAGCTTCTACGTAAGTGAGTGCAACTTGTTTTATTCTACAATTGGTGTGGGTGTACACGATCCATCTACGGTCGTCAGTGTGCACTGATTACGGTCACAAGCAATCGAAATCGTGTTTCCTGACGCTCACAGTCAAATCAATACTGCACGATCGGTTTCATTCTTGTTTAGATTCATGTCATAGAGACAGACGGAGGGGGGGTCGAACAGGCCACGTTTCATGTTGCAGGACAGTTCTCTTACCCGCTCGGTGATGCCTGTGACAAGGGAATTCGTACGTTGGTATTTGTATTATCAGCTGATTAATGTGGATGGAGACGGTCTTGAGGTGCCTGTTTGAGGGTGAACAGTAAGAAGTACTATAAGCTTCTAGATAAGTTTTCTTTCATCAAGCCTCAGTAAATGATGCATTTATGGGTGTAATGTATTAAATCGGCTGACAATTTACCGAGTTAGTAACACACCCGGTCTACCATTCAAGCTGTACTTTATTAATTCATTCGTAACAACACAAACTCTGATAGTTCATCGCTTAATTCTATATCCCTCCATGACGACCAACAATTAACGCGACGAATGCCCTTACCCAGTCCACCACGTCGGATTATTTTTTGGTCTGGAGAAACAGCTTTTTCAATATTTACAAAACAAGCACATTGGCTTTCGAATCATCCTCAACATCAGCCTTTCTCATAACAATAACAAAAACCACAGCAGCAACAACTTCATTCTTCTCATCGTTGTAGCCACTGGTCCTGATGCACACCTAACTTGTTCCACATCGAAAAATGCAATCCCGTCAACCTGTGGCTGTCATCAGCACGCCACATCACAACGTATCCCATCTACAAGTTTTCCAATTCCAGTGTAGGGATTTACGAACAAATGTTTATCCGCTAAGTTTAGCGTGCATTTACACATCTATTCATATATATGTGTATTTATATATGTGTACATATGCACGAATACTTAGATGGAGGTCTAGCATTGTATTATCATAAGCCGCAGAATAGAACAAAACAACAGATTACCCAGTTCTGTACGCTACCACCCAGAATTGTGGGGTTCATTCACACATACGAACGGGTATTGGTATACTAGGCCAAGAAAGTGTATCTATTGTTTCTCCACTTGTTCGTTGATTTACACATTTTTGCAGCTAACATGTTTGACAAGCTTATATACAACGGGTATACAGGTACAGACGAGTTAGCACACAACCAGCTGACGAAACAGACAAAATTAGTATGGTTGTCTTGTTTTCATCCATATTCGAAAGCTTTTTTTTGTGTGGATATATAGCGGTTGTTGCTCTCTCAGTCATGCCAACTGCTTTGCATTCCCACACACACAAACATGTGTGTTATCACAAACAAACATGCAAACAAACCTACACCCTCGTAAACGTCGCCTTGGTTGGTTGGCTGTGCCAGCTCCCGATCTCCGGTTGCCGCCATCACTATCCTCAGTACAATCATCCATAGGTAAGGTGGCAGCAACCAGTAGTTAGCTCGAGGATACCAGGCAAATAGTGCACTACCAAACTAGCTGGACTGATATTAATCACCTCGTTGTGAAGTGAGGGTAGGACTGGCACTGATAGAAGAAACACTCCACCGTCATCGTCTTCTATCACGCAACTGACACTTAGTAGTAGTAGCAGCAGCAGCAGTACCACTAGTCTTAGTAGTGCTTCTGTATATGATGGAATCTTACCATAAGCATCACAATCAACACTTTTACCCTCAAATGTCCAAATATCGCGAGTTCCGTATGTACAGATATGATACATTTGTGTGCACAAAGGTGTATGTGCGTGTGCTTAAGCGTCTATGATTTATAGAAGCTACCTATTCGCAAATCGGTGCTAGACTGGACGGAATTTCATATCTTCTACTAGGGATGAGTCTGAAAATAAGTTAACGCCCGAACAAATGTGCGTGTGTGAGTGTGTTTATGTTTGTGTATGCAAGTCTTAAAGTGAATATAAGATGATGTTGATGATTCTACGCTAGTGGACACTGATAAATTCCTGTCTTACCGGGTTGGAACTACAAATTAATAGCTGACCTTTAACAAATCTTTCACCATAACCATTCTTATCGTTGCTAATGAGATGCAGATGTACAGAATATGCTGTATATTTGGGAAACGTCGACAGTTTATACTTTAACATCCGGTAATCAGTGGTGTTCGAGTTTCAGTGATAAACTGCAACTAACTGTGTTCGATAAGATGTCGCTGATTCTCATTAAGTTGGTCTGTTCTTTTTGCGAGATGATGAGTGTCCAGCTTGTGTGAATTTTGAAATTGTCATCAGTGTGCGATTTGGTTGTGAATAAAATAACCTGATTTTGAAACAGTTGTTTGCTTTCGAAACGCACATTTTCAAACCACTAACTAACTCAATTTCTGGAGATGTCCACTCCACAATTCGAACTCACGATATTTTCGTCCAGCGAGACGGCGATCTTGTCCACTCAGCCAATGGTCATATTAACATAACTCAGGACGGACTGCTTATGTGGATTTGACCAGGCATTATCGACTGGATGGGAACTGCGGGTAACCAGTTGGAAGAAGTCTATTCTATAAGCGTGAAGCCCTAAACCGCAGGTGGTTGTCCCATTTTGAGCGACGCACATAGAACTATCTGTCAAATCAGCTCTGTGGTGACTGTTGGTAACTTGAGGGGATTTTACGTGTGACTGGAAATCGAAACATGCCACTCCAATATCTACCAGGACAGATGTGACCGGTAATAGTCATTCGCACAACTAGTGTGCCACAACCGAACAGCAAATATATGGGCTGAAAGTGATTTGACTCAAGTGACTCAGTGATAAGGCAGCCATTGCTTCGCATCTCTGTCTGACTATCACAACTGAATGCTTCAAAACAAAGGTAGAATCTTTCTTGGATTACCTACCTGGGAATAAGTAACAACATTCGAGTGTGGTCCCAACCGGTCATTGCATTTAAAGATGTTCTTCGGTTCAGGAAAATTGTATGGGATTTTTGGACAGTATCTGTCAGTACGCTGTTAAGTGTCATGCATAATAACATGCAATTGTTGTCTAGACCCACTTTTGGCTTTCAGGCACTAGGCAATCTGAATTTCACGCTTTCTGTCCTGATCAATCGGAAGTGAGAGCTTACAACCATGCGTGAGTAGTGATTTGTACAGAATACATTAATAGTAAGAAATTCACATGAGAAAGCCGGACATGCGTATGTACTTCTGATTCTTTGTTGAACGGTTTAGAATTTATGGAAAGTCAGCGATACTAGGACCACGAATCAGATTAAGTGGACGGCAGAGGATCAAGGGAGGTACTCAGCTACAGTCGACCAAGCATACTGCAGGCGCAATACAGCCTGCAGCCAACAACAGGTGACTAGCATCGACAGTGGGAAATCCAGTGTAGCATCAATCTATAGCAATGTTTTGCTGATTGAACTATCTGAAAATCCTGCTTGGTTTCTTGAATTGTTGCATCAAGGGTGCATCTGAATTCTTCCACAGATAGCACTGTTACGACTAGCTTTGGCAGGTTATTCTGAGCTGTGCATAGGCAGACGTTGAGTAACTGCTTTCTGTATATCAAAGTGCTTATTCGATGCTTTGGCATAAACCAGCTTCCCTTAAACTAGCTGCTTGGACTACATGAATGAAAATATTTTAACGGGAAACGAGGTTGTTGGATTCTCCTATACGCCAGGAATAAGTCATCTCTAGTGTTTTGATAGTTCACTGGAAGTTGTTCCAGTGTATGCAGTAGTGAACGAAGCACCGTAGCCGGTTTTTGACCGTTCGTTGTAGTTGACCAAAAGAACGTGCGATTCGTCAGCTACGATCAGTAATCTTGAATAGTTAATTAAAGGTGAAAACTAACCAGCAAGTTCAAAGTCCTAGTAAGTATCCCAGTCATCGAATTCGCTTTCTTACCAAAATATACACAGCTGAGAGACAGGCTTAGATCATTTGAGCCAATCATTCCTAGGTCCAGTGATAGCTAGTTTTTTTCTCTAAAAGACATTCAGTACAGTCTGGATAACGCTTTCAAAGGGGGTCGGTTTTCTGTAACCCAGCAGTGTAAAATGCTCAAGTTGTTCTGTAGTTTTTCTGTCTGTGTCCCGCCACTCAGCGTACGTCAGATTTGAGTGGTATCAATACACACTGGCGAAGCTGAACCGAAAAGCTGAATTTCGAGCACCGTCAGTCATACAACATTCATTGGGAACCGCGCTGTTGACTTTGATATTGAGGTGGCGATCGTGTAGATGACAGGTAACTGACCAGAGTGAAGGTTTTTTACTGCAACTATAGCGGTTAACACATAGTGCTAAATGGTCTATGAGGTTGATGGCCTTAGAAAAATCCAGAAAGAGAGCATCAAACCATCTTATTCCGTCCACGAATTTTGTCAGTTCTTCATGAACATCAAGTAAATTGATGACTGTTCGATATACCCTTTGAATTCCATACTGGTTATTGGGTAACATTAAAAATCAAAGCGAATTCTCTTGTAACGAGTCACCGTTGCGATTTGTCATATTCTCCTTCGTTTGAGTGAACACACTACGCCCGTCGGGTTTTCAATTTGTACTAACCACGATTACAGGATCTCAACATTGGAAAAACGTGAATAAAAACTGGTCGGTTGCCCATTTCATCATCCGAGTTTGCATTTCAAATCTATTGATATTTGTAGGTGCATACACATAGTTAGCTGACGTGCATTACCACCGCTAATGGGAATCCGTGTCAGCCCTGCTTGACTTGGCTTGAATGTTGTCGAGTGTTCGTGACTTTTAGTGATTTGTTGAGTATGCCAACGCACTATGTGATTGACAGGATAAAGACACAAGCTTGGACTGATTGAAGACCTGTTGTGTGTGATAGATTTAATGCCTTTGGAGTAACGTATGTAATATCTGCTATTTCTGTTCACTGAATGCTGAACACTTGTTTGTGATGCCTTTACAGCAGTTAGTTGACAACATCATCACTCTTAACAAGACATTAGGCAGAGTGAACATTTACACCATGATGTTGAGTGCCAGTCAATCACTCCATCAAGGTCAATTTCGATCATGTCTGAGAATGTTTCAAGTAGAGATGGTTAGAACAAGAACTGTACCGGTCGTTAAAAGGTAGCAACCTCAAGGTCTTATCTATTCGAATTTTTGTGAGCAACCTGGTAACTTGGTTGTTTGCTTTGATTTTTCATCTTCTACCGGCCAGAACTGACATTATGTAACTTGGACCGTTTGAAATTACGGCTACGATAGCATGTGTTGAAAAGTGCAATGGAGATAACGCTATGTGCTGTTTCCTTTGAGACGTAATTGACACACCGTACACCCTCATGTTTGTTTATATGATTTTAATATAAGGATGACTGAATAAAGATGTACACCCGGTGGACATTCACAACCTGATAGTTGAAGTTTTTGTTTGGTATAGACTGCACCTGGAATAGGTTAGATAAATGTTAGTTGGACGTGGTATTGAGTGCTTTTGTAGTCTGAATAGGTGTAACCACAAGTGGACGAAATCCAACTTTGTTCACTCGTCCACTGGTACCATCTATTCACTTAACCTCGGACAAGATGTGTACGTGTGTGTGTGTAAATATGAAGCTAGAAGCTGTACCGAACTATCAAGCGATGGTGATATGTGTTATAGTTGACTTCAATCACTGTAGTAGACCACTTGGGACACCACGAACCCCGTCTGTCAAGTTCACTTGACAAGATCGAGCAGGGATGAAACTAATCCGGGACTTCATACCAGGTCTACAGTTGAGCAACGGGAGAAAATAGTTTCAGTCAACTTCTAAGTACGTACGCCTGTAACCAGTGCAGACTAGCAAATCTGATGGACGGTTTTGCTCACTGGAAAGTAGTGAGTCACATCAGTCAATCAAGTTGATTTCCTGTCAGTTGCTATTCACGGAAGTGAACGCATTAGACATTTGGCTCATGATTTAAAGACTACGAGATCGAATCTTTTACCTGTTAGTTGAGTGAAAATGACAACCCAATTGGTTGTGCAATTAAGTATCGCCTTGAGTGTGGAAATCATTATACATGTGTTTGTCTTATTTATTGGTTCGTTAAGGATAACGGTGTAAATTCGAGATGCCTCAGACAGCTGTTCGGTAATCAGTCAAACCTTCAGAAATCTTGTACTTCCTAAACAATAAGTTGATTGTAGCCAAAAGCGTCCTTTCTTATGATTTACTTAGTTTACAAGGCTCTTCAGGAAGACACACCAAAGTGGACACATCCCGACCAAGAACCGCTTTTACAAGATGCCAGTCGCTTTTATACTGAGCACTTGTCAGGACCATACATGGATCACTTCTGTAGAATTGTGGTGGACACACCAATCTTGTCAGTCCAAACCCAACCATAGTTAATACACGGATGGTAAGATGGATCACCAAAATACATAATACCGTCAAAAATCCCTCTAAGATTTCGAAATTTGACCTACACTTGACGTATAAACCTAATTTGAGATTAGTTTGGCTGATCTAATGGAACGCTCATGGGTTTAGCGCTGAACTGACTGTTGCTTGCATCGAACTGACGTTAGTTAATGTTTCACTCTAGATGTGTGATCTGTCAAAATACTGGGTTTCCTTTGTCAGTCTGGAGATTTGAGCATTTCGTGTAGTCACACTAGTTGACTATACAAGATATTCAAGTATGTAAGTTTGGCGCCTGTTGGCTAAACAGTGAAACGAACGTACGTCACATGGGTATGTGGTGGATTAGGGCAAACGATTTCATTTTCACGGCAACGAGTCTGATTATCCTAACACCTCCTCTGCCAACAGAGAATCGATGTGCAGCGTTTGGTAAATAACACATTGGTAATGTTTATCTTGGGATTGCTACTGAACACTATTTTTGTGACTGCAAAAGACGTTTGGCCTAGGGAGTTGTCTATTGCACCAAATCAATTACAAGATACACAGCAACGGACATGAACACTATTTTGCATGACTGACCTGCATCCGTATCCGTTGGTATCAGTACATTGCTATTCCCTTTTTCGTGACATCACACATAATACATACACACGTTGTTTCTGGTCCCTTGATTTCCTTGCTTTAAAATCTACCCTTTAATTCCCACGAGTATGATTCGGGCTGTACTACCCACAAACGAAGGTGTATTTTATGCAACCGTATGACCATAAGCCTGATCCTTGTGGCATCGTGGACGCCATTACGAACCATAGGCGAAAGTTACATTCGAAGCACCCGAAATAAGTTGAGATACTGAAACCAGTCTACGCAAGACCCTATTATCAACCATCACAATATACCTGTACTGATTGTTATCACAGAACACAGTTGACCTACTCAGTTTGCCGCAATCGCATCGGTCGTATTCCTTGAGACTGAGATGTACCCTCCTCAATCACAATCACCTCCACTAAACGAACGTTTCTGCTTCCCTGAGAAGGGGCATATTGCTGCGGCGGAGTATCATAATACTGTTTCGATACACCCATCTGAGACTACAGTGGTACAGTCAAACGATCGGTCAACAATCAGATAGTTTCATGTGTGCCCAACCAGCAATCAGCCAGAAGTTGGTAACAAATTTCATTGAGCTAACTCGTGTCCATTAGTTTGATTGGGTAATATTTTTCACCATAGTGTCTCGGTTATTAATCAGACACCACTGATGCTGTCGATTTGAGATTAATTATGGCTACAGCTCATTTAAAATGGTTGTTGATGCAATTCCTCAACAGAAGCTATCACGAACTTTTACTTACTAACCCAAATTACGTTACAGACAGACAGACAGAAATTGGTATCCGATCCTTTTTTAGGCAAATCAGTGAACCAAGTTTTTTTTTCTAAAAATCGACCGTTCATTTTGAAACTAAAGGTGTGTCGTTATTACTCACTCTAATACAGACTGAAGACTTAAGTTATCATCGATGCTTTGTCGTCTTATCTGAATGAAGTGGGCCAAATGAAATACTTCGAGCGTATCAGGTACCGTTCTAGGTTCGAAGTGTACGGATACCAGCTTTCTTTCTGTAGCCTGTTCTGATATCTATCACCGAACTTTGCTTGTCTTGTTGATGGCCTGACACTTAAGGCAGTGCGTGTGTTCGTGTTTGTCATCAGCAGTCCACCAGATTGATCATCGATCGTGAAAGATGTATATGAGGAAGGTGTGTGTGGAAATAAGGGGAGGAAATCTCTTCTCAAAGAATGAATGTAAGTCTCACAATGGTAGTTTCACCGGGAAGATTTTTGACATTTTATGAGAATGAATTAAACATAGCTCTTACCCGAGAGGTAATCGAGAGTTACATCTAAAGTTCGTAAAAGGTAGTTGTCTTGTTTAAGGAAAACATCAAAAGCTGTGAATCGGGATCACTTGAGCAACGTTAGGTTTAAAGTATCAACACTTATGTGCTGTTTCTAGAAACTGACCTAGAAATGCATCTGGAGAATCTTCAAGGTTCACTACGATCTGCTGGAGTCAGTTGGTAACCATCGGGCACTGATCTTCATAACTGAAGCTGACAGTTCAAGATTGTACATAGTTAGCAGTCTGGTTCATACCAACGGTACGGATTACAACAAAATAATGGTAAGCAGTCAGATTTCCTCATCTTCAATTGCGTGAACACAGGTTGAGTTTATCGTCGCTTCACTTGGCCAGAAGCAAAACCGTATAAACTCATTGGCCATAAAGTCTTATACGTGATACCGGAAATGGATGGTTAAGTCGATCGGCGAGACGAGTAAAAAGACTTGTTTCATCATGTGCTTCTCTCTGCATGAACAGACATTGGGGTCTAGCTTGGGACGAGAACGGCTGACTGGTATACAAGTGAGAGCACGTAGGCCGACCACTAATCAGACCGTCTCATCGATCCACTGCTCAGTCACACAGGACCGCTCCACTGTTAATCCTTTGTTAACTGTTCACTCTGTTAGGCGGCTTCATCTTTGGACCAGACTGAAATAATCTAGATGGTTTTGTGGTCGACCTTGAGTTTAGAAAGGATGAGTGCAGATCAAGAAACAAGGATAATAGTGGTCGAATAAACATTGCTGAAGGAGTACAATTAACGTCACGGAATAAAATTCATTATACCGCATTTCAGGTGGGAAGCGAATTCTGTTTGTAACTGCAAAAGGCGACGTATTTATTCCAAAAGGTTGTACAGTAATAATATAAGGGGATGACAGAACTACATAATCCTTCAGCACTAACAACATAAACACCCCGGTGAATAGCAAGTAGACAGCTTATATGATCGTTTCACAAGTCGTTTGTGACAACGTCGTCTCTGCGCGACTTGAGTCAGATACTAGGATGTAGTAACCGTGTGATACCCACAATGTCTAGTTCAAAGCGAGGATCTAAAATGGCTGGTAATCGGGCTGTGTGTGTGTCGCCTTGTTCACAGTAGTTCAACTGCAGGCCTGGCCAGGCAAAAACTGCCCTCGTCCTATAGATGAACTACATTCCGCAGGTTTTCGTGTGACCAATGTTGGAGTGTGCTAAGATAAGCGAAACCACACAAGTAGTTTTCACGCCTGGAGAATTGTAGTTCGTACTTCAAAGTAAAAACTGCTGATAGAGGTGAAAGTGGCAATTAAAAACTCAACGTACTGGATTTCTGGTAGTTTGGGTGAATTTGTAGAATCCTTTCAACCTGGTCCTGATGCTTAGTGTTTGATAACGAGGCGAACTACCAAGTTCAACCTGGGTGCGGAGGTCATAAAACGGGCACGCTTCATTTTTTGCGTTGATAAGTAGTTGCACACGTTTGTATATGCACAATTATGCATTGGTAACCACCGATTTTACGATCGAAGTAGGTGAGCAGGGGAGTTAAGATACATCCAACGGCCCGGATACGGAAACAACACATTCACCAGCTTCCCTCGTCATGAGAGCTGTTGAAACCAGACGTGTAGGTCTTTGTGCCTCGTCAGGACGTTATGAATGTTTTGGTTAGTCATAAATGTATCTAATCTGCTGCTATCGTGGTGAATCTAGAAGTGAATAAGCTTCATTCAGGCGCATATTGACATTCACCTGTTGACCGTGTTGTTTCGGGGCGTGCCTATGTGTATACGTGTACGTATGTGTTTACTTATCTGAACAAAACAGCATTGTTTACCCTGAATCAAACTGAGTCTGTATGGCATAGTGATGAGAAGATCACTTATACCTAGGACACTTTTATGGCTCTGTGAGGTCGATCATCTCAGATGTGTATGATATGTTCTCATTAGCAAGTCTCATGTAGTCTCTTTTTCTTTCACACACACACACACACACACACACACACAAAAGCACACATAAAATCTATCGAATTTAATACGCATTGGAACTTCGGCTTCAACTGCCCTATCCCTCCCTAATTTGGTGCAGTCAGCCGGATGCGGTGTACAACAGGGCAGCGTAGCTCATCACCCTACTTCAAGCGCCGACACAGAAAAATAGAGTGCCCATTCTATTTCAGGTACATGCCTGAACTTGCAGATCTTAAGTGATGAGATGATGAGAAACAATCTATGTTATGGTTAAAATGGCTATATCCTGCTTGTTATTTGAACAAAAATATTGTGAAGTGGAGAGCGGTAGAGACCAACATTTCATGTTGGCTCATCAATGTCGACTAAAAGATGACAAGGAAAGTTCATTTTGATTTTTGAAAGGAAGGGAACAAGGGGGAGAAAACGTAGGGGGTTGGAATGAAAATCAACAAAAATTCTGTAGCTGTGTTCACGTGTAGTAGCTTGCGTAACGAGAACAATCACAGAGACAACTGAACAGATTTTTCTTTTCGCATGGTCATCAGACTAAGTACCAAGCTGTTTGATTTGGGCACTACACGCAGTCATATATTTCATAGTTCAAGTAATCATTTAGTTAGCTACATGCTTCTCTTCTATGTTTACCAGAAAATGTATTTGAATATTGTGACATACAGGTCGAAAGGAGATATTCGGGTGGTAGGGAACTATCTATCAGCAACGTATACCTGATTGGGAACGGGTTGCCTTGTGGTTTGGCTAATACACTGACCGTTCGCCAGGATCACTTCTTTCAATTTCTCAGAGGTTGGTGATTCTGCAGTACAAGATGAAAAGGTAGTGGTTATTTGTATTTAGAAATCAAACCAGACGCCGGTTCACTTTGGTCTCGTTCACACTAGTTCCTTAGTGACAGTTCAACTGTAAACGACATAAATAAGATTTATACACCAGTAAGACTGCTCTGCACGATTCACAAACGCTTAGCCGTAACTCAGTGACTGTTCCGTATCAGGAATGATTGTATTCAGGATAATTGCTTATAAAGTAAGTTGATTTTGGTCAAGCAGCCAAATACAAGTTGACAGCAGGACCTCACTAATGGTCAACTGTTTCTTGGTCCTCCGTCAAACTTCCAAGAGGAGTCATTGCCGTTCGTAGGGTTATTGTGTTTAACGGGGCTATTTGCTCGTTCTGGTGTTCGACCATACAGAGTGATGCGCTCGTTTCTTGCTGGACCATTATAAGATGTTCAGTGTGGGTAAGCAAACACAGGTGTACGAAGGAGGGTTCCTAATTATGCAGGTCTCTTTTGAATTTAGTACATCCATACACGGACTAAGCGCAAATCAACTGTGGTCGAGTTGCTTGCTATTATCCGAGCACTCTTACTGAGCACACTGTTTTGGCTAAGGTTTTTACTTGCCACACGTGTGTCTTACGTGTTGAAAAAATCTTTTTGATATCAAGCAACTGTTCTGTAGAAGAATCATCGATGAAATTCGTTATTTCATCCGCGAGTACTCATAGCAGCTTGTGCAACAGTGAAGCATCAGTGAGGGGTCTAGCTTTCTGGTCACGAGGATGCCGGGTAATGTTTCGGCTGTCACATCTCGCCATGTGTTTACATTTTTCAAGTACATCATTTCCCAGATGTGCACTTTCACAGTGACTCTTCAGTGTGACTTACTTTATATTTTTCAAACCAATTTCTCAAAGTCGATCTAATAATCTTCGTCACAATTGGTAGATTCTTCGCAGGTAACCAGGTTTGTGTTAACTTTAAGTCACTCTGTTGACGTGATGCAAGTGGTATAGTTGTTTTTCACAGTGAATAGACTGTACGTTAATCAAACACACTTTTATTAGGTACTATCTAGTGAATCGGATATCAATCATCTACATTTCTGGTCTTGGTTTCCGGGTTGCCTTGCTGATATTTGGTGGATTTGGACGCTGAATCATTTGCTGTCTTTCCAATGTGTATACTACGGTTAGAGAGGCAGTGACGAGGCACACCACTTTGTGCCTACATGGATGTCTCCACTTGACCATCACCACACATGTAATATCAAATATTATAAGGGTAAACCTACTGAAATTTAACAAGTAAAAAGCGGATGCACTTCTAAGCACATGTATACATGCCTTTATCCAGATGCCAACAAACATGGAGCATAGTGGTTTAAAGCACACTCTCAGAACGAAAACAATAGTCCATATATCATTCCACCACGAATCCGGTGGTCTGCCATTATTTACACTCATATTCGTGGCCCACGGCGCGTAAAGGTCAAGTCAGATAGACAGTCCATGATATCCAGCTCGTTATCATCTAGGGGTATATTGTGCACCCTGGACCAAAGCACACAAGTACAAACACACGAACACACGTACATGAACATGTTGATATTCTCTGTCCAGTGGTGGGCAAAGAAGGTCGAATTGTTTGGGTTGTTCAGTGTGTGTAATTCACTCAGTAACTGACCATTGATTTACTTTCATTTTTTCCATCTTATCCTGTTTACCCTCCTTGTTGTGTTTTATCGATACTTTCCCTATCACAAAGAGAGAGAGAGAGACAGAGAGTGTGTAGTAGCTATAGTGACGCGTTTGTGTTTGGCGCCCCCATAGGCACCAATTCAGATCTTGACGTTCACTTTTTGGAATAAGGGCGCCTCATCGCAACCGAAATCATTCACCTTTGTATGTCTTTATATCGAGTAATCGAAAGCAGAAATTAACGATTTCTGGTCAAACTTGTACGTTTCCTATTCTTGCTATCCATTACGGTTTCGTCCCGATTTATATTTTGCTAATAGGAATGGTTTACATTAGAGGTTTTGGGAATACCCGCAAATTTCGCACCAATAAACCATTTTGAATGGGAAAGGTAACTGCAGCGACAGCACGAGCATCAATGTGAAACTGGTGTAGAGGTCTTCGGTTCTTGGTCACAAATCAACCACAAACAGGTCAGTATAGTGGCGCCTAGAACGACTGGAAATTCCATTTTCTTCTAGTGATGTTTACACTAACACTTTCAGCCACAACTAAGGAAGACAAACGATTCAAAGGTTTAGACATTAGGCCGACGTAGTTTTCATAAATTGAGTGTGCCAGTTCATTTTACTAATAGGTGGGAAATTAAGGGTTTTACAACTTTATATGCTTGTGATTAGAGTCCACTTAAGTTGACTGTAAGGTCCCAACACAACTGTGGTCTTTGTGTTGGAGGACATTAATTGTGAATGGTAACGATAAAACTGATGTGTTGTATTGCAAATGGCAATCGGTCGAATCAACCGATGATTCAAAGGTTGGCAAGACCATAATTGGAAGAGCATGAGAGAACCACTGGGAACGGTAATTTGACTATCAGGTTTGGACTGAGTGGATTGATCTAGACGTAACCGTGTGTATGTGGTTAACAATATACACAACCCGTGTGACCGTTTATACTGATCAACAGGGCACAGTCTATTTACGGTCACTTGGACCATTGTTTCTATTTCTACTCGGATGTGTGTGTGTGTGTGTGTTCAGATTTGTGACCAGCTTATTACCACTGTCAAAACCAATCTACGATAGCACGTTTTCGTGACTTCATGATTCTTCATTTCAGAGTGTTCAGTCGGTCGAACAATGTCAGATAGGCATCGCAACATTACTATACTTCGTTCACAACCAACGATGTGAATCACGGTCAATTTCAGTTTTCCGTATGAACTGATAACTGAACCTGAAAACTCTGTCGTAAATTGAGGAAAGTTTGCTCTGACCCCTTAACTGTGGTTAAGTTTTCGTTTGGTAAATTTTATGTGCACTTTGGCTTGAAGTGACGTTCGGACTTCAGTTTACGTTGCAATTCCGACCTGCGGTTAGAGACCAGGTACGTTTTTATTAACACTCTAGTGGATAGGAAGAAACACAACCGGCTGGACGAAATTGTAAGATATTTGTGGAATGATAGGGCATTGCAATGTTTACCCGTAAACTCTATTTGAATTGGTGGTTTATTATTCAGAGCGTCCTTATAACCATTCGGAGTGTGGTTTAATTAAGTTGCTTACAAAAAGTCTGATAGGAACAGCAACCTACGGTTCATTTCATGCCATTTATGGAATTCCACATAGAGTTTTCCATGAGAACGAACTACAGAATTACTACATTCACTACCCATCGTGGAGATATGTCTGAACAGTGATCACCGAAAGATCCGAGATCTCAGATCATTGTGACTATGAGCATTACTTTTGATTGCTCAGTTTACCTTAATGATTATCACATAATAGGTAAGGCAATTGTATTTAGCAGTTGGGTGAATGTCACAATTGCTTCACAGACCGTTTGCTGATAAATGATTCTCTGTACTGCTTACCCTATCAGAGTACTCACAATCGCTACATTAGTGGTATGCTAACTGTTAGACAATGTGCACGTCAGTGGAGGCGATCACACGGTCGTATTTTGCCGTGGCTACTCTACGGGGGGTCAATTGCTTGTGCATGGTTTGTGTGTGTGTGCCTATACGAGCATGTTTATGCGTTCAAGGGCTCATATAACCCCGACAAAGTGTGGATCGATGTTCCACTTCCAAGATCAAGATGCTGTGTGCACTCTACTCGCACGTTTGCGTATTGATGTATGCTGACTGAATGATAGTTCAGTTCATGCTGGGCTGGAGTAACCACTACGACAAAGACGACGAGGAGAAGGAAAACAACGACGACCGTCACGGCTATAGGCGTGGGAACTCCGACTGCCTCACAACAGAGTCCGAATACACAGTAGAGCAAAGCGCATATCAGGAGATGCATTTATCTTTCATTCTGACAGGTCCTCAGTCAACGCGTACATACTTTGTGTGCACACACACCCAAACCGTCACGTGAAAGCACCTCACCAAATCATGCAGTGATAGGTTGGGGCATGTGACGATAAAAATGCTAGCCATGTATAGAACAGTATGACAAATCTGAAGTTAGATACGTAGTCCGCCAAAAACGGTTGACTTTGTACATCTTAATTGTATATTGCTACACTAATGTGTCTGTCTAGTTATTAACTGGAAACATGTACTGTGGTGTAATACTGCCTCCTAAGTTTCACATGTGCTCGACTGATGTTTACGGAGAACCCCGTCAATCTAGCTGACTTATGCAGACCTTTAACTCTCTTTCATCCGTTTGTTTGCTGGACTCTCTTAACAACAATCGAAATAACTCTCGATCTGGTCAGCTGAACGCAGAGCTTAAATTGATGGAATTTGATAGGTTCAGCCCTTCGTTTTGCAGGTCATTACAGAGATGGAAGTCAGAGCCTAACGCATAGGTTGGCCTCCTTTTTCGGCTCATATGAGAAACTTTCATAGTAGAACAAAGTTACGCCAGCTGCACAAATCAGTCCTGATAAAACAGGAACGCCAGTTCGTCTTTTTAAACCGTACTTTAATTGGCGAAGTGGACTCTATGACTACGATAGTGTTAGGGAACTGTGTATGCCTTTGAAACAATAAAGAATCCACTTGCTTGAATCAATTCAGATTAGTTTTCTCCAAGGACCACTCAAGACCAGAATGACATCTGTTGGCCTCCATCATTTGCAACACCAGTGTGACACCAATCTTTCGGTGAAAAACCTGAGCTATTTCGCCTGAAGATATTCAATCGTTCTGGAGAGCTGTGACATATAGTCCGTCTGGGCCTTCGTAGAATTGCACGTGTATGATGACGGCATCACGTAGTCATTGATATGAAACACTCATTCGTTTCCTGAACACAGACACATTTGATTTGAATGCTTAGGATTGGGTGGTTCTAACAACCTTAGGGAAGGTAAACCTAGCAATCGACTGGCTATTCAGCTTTTATCTTATATTGGTTCGAAGAGTAAAAGCCTAGTGTCCTATCGATGATTTTTCGGCCGATGATTAATACGCGATGTTCACTTGGGCTGAAACACACTATCAGAAATGGCGCAGCATCAAAGTGAATGTGATGTTTGTGATATTCGTGCTGCTATCTCAAGTGTACCATGTAAACATGATGTGGATGCCTCATGTTAGATCGTAGCAATAACTGATCGTTACGCACTCTGATCTACTATGAAGAGGCACTGAAGCCGTACCGTTTTGCTGGGTGCAATCCACTGAAAATGCATGCCAACCAAGATCGCACTGGTATGAAACCACATATTTTCCGCTCTAAGGGACCCCTGGGTGGTTATATGCTACGGATGACCACAATCTATCTTCCCTGTCGTACTAGTTTGGTCGCATTATAATTCAAAACATTATAATTGTTGTTTTACCTGCGGATAAGTGCAGTTATGTTGAATTTGAAAAGAGGAGATCAACAGTGATTAATGACCACATCAAGCCTATAGATAAGTTGGTTGCAGACCGTTAAGTACAAAAAAGCTGGGAAATTTACCTTCATACCATCCGCGTGTGGCCGGAAACCTAGTCATGCAGTCTTGATTACTTTTCACGTTTGGCATCAGCTGTCACGATTCAGAAAAGAGTTTACGGACCTCCGTAAACTCGTAGACATATGGGTATAAGCGTCATCGACTAAACTGATCAAACTATTTAACTGCCTATCATGTGAGTAGCATAACACACAGTCTGAGAACAGTAAAGAAAAATTACACCGTGTAACATACTTTTGCAGCGGCTTTTGACCTCGTTTCTGTGTGGTATATAGAAATTAACGGACCGAGGTTTAAGTGACAACCTTCGTGTTACGAGTCGAAGTCGCTGTCTACCCGGTCATCAGTCACTTTGTGACAATCTCTGATGAGTCGATGTAAACAAATGTGGCTACTTGGAGTCGTTTAGTTAGGATTGGGTTTGACTGTCAAGTCTAAGTCTGCAGTTTTACGCGTTAGCAAGTGTTTGGACTGTTTGATATGTCGGTTCGTGCAAGAACGGGCTACCATCAGACTATCCAAATGTGAACATCTACACACGAGATAGACAGATTCCAAACACACAACTCAATCGTAGAGCTGGGCTTCATTGTTTTATATGTCGCACTTAGTCGAATTTATATAGAGTACTCGTTCGAAATGAGATTTCTTGATACAAATCTCTTCCAACCAAAAATCATCTGAAGAAAGAAAAGTGTTCTTTAGATGAAGGTCTTCCATTTTCGCAAATGAATTGAGAATAACATGACTATTTCATTCTTATCCCACCAAATCCAAACGATGTGAGACATCAATCGGTAAAAAAACGTTATTTTGTTACAACCATCACAGCGCACGTACGGTGGTGGTTACTATTGGTTCGAATCCATTTTCGTTCCTATTAGTTTGCAGTATTGTATACCTTCCAGAAAACAACGTTCAAGTGGTCCCACCTTGACAACCTATTGTGTCATTCACGCAGTCATCATGTATGATAAACTATCGAGTTAAATGATATCAATGTCCTTACACTTTTAGATCATAAGATAGAAGGAGGAAAATTGGCAATTCACTATCTGGTAAGCTGAAACGTTCAGGCCATTCGGGTCTAGGCACGAAACAAATAAAGGTTAGCTGAACAGAGGAGCTATTGATTAATCTAATGAACTTTTTATCAGTGTCCATCTGGACCCATTGTCAAGATGGAAAGGGTTGACTGAATCAGAAGACTGTACTTCTAGAGATTTCGTCCGATTAGTGGCTTTCTAAAAAAAATTCGAAAACTACATTATTTTGTTACAGGGACAGTAATTAGATCTAGCTGTAACTGCATCACTTGAACCAATAATTCCAGATGCTCTGATTCTAAGGCGAAGTTCCTTATATCCACATAGGTTATAGGTAAGTTCTGCAGGATATCGCTCACATGTTCGAATGGTCATTCGATTGGCCACCGTTTCGCGTGGTTCAAGGAACCGTGAAACCTCTTGAACAGAATTAGATTTCACCTTTCAGAATTACTTGTGAAAATTGCTCACGAACAGCGTTAGACAATCTACTGTTTTCTGTTGAAGTCAATGTACACCTTGACTGGGTTCAGCCTTGTAAACTTGTGGTACTATTGTTTCCACAGGGAATTGCTTCCGCTTTCGTCCTGCACTATTCTGAGAAGACTACTTCTTCAACAGAAGTAGCTAACACAAAGTCCGTACTTCGCGAAAGTGTTTTTTGGACGGAAGTTTAGTAATCCGAGATTTCTTCGTGGGATAAACACTTCATTCTAGGAATTATGGGTGAATTGATTTATTATTGACGTAGTTTTCTCTAATGCTATGAATATCGCCCCTTGTGATGATATGTGGACATAGGGAGAGCACTGATGGGGAACTGAATGGGAAACAACGGAAGGGTGCTTTAGATAACAGCATGTAAATCTGACAACAATAAACTGTTATATTGGTGAAACAGGCTGCAACAGCTCAGTAACCTTTGAATTCACTGTGGATTCATATAGATATATCTTTAGGTATGTGTTCAACTGTCGTTGTTCTGGCTTCATAGAGATCATATATTGAGGTAGGCGATGATGCGGCTTCTAAGAAGCCAAGGGTGCAAAACTACTCATCCGACTAAAACGTTCTTATTGATTTGTTGAATTGAACAAAATTCGTACACGGCAGTATTGTACTTTTCCTAATCAGAATAAGTAGCAGTAGCATGTGGTACAGTATATCATTTTTGAATGAGAACCGGTTGCTCAATTATTACCAGAATATTCTGCACACGCTTATCCAATAATGTTTAAGGAAACAATATACACCCCAGCCACCGGTATTCGCTGTTCATTTCATAACTTCTGTCAATCTTGTTGGTGTTCTTCATAACCTAAATCATGAGCGATAGTTTCATGCTCGACTTCATTGAGAGTTAAGTCAAATTGTGTAACACCGGTTGTAATAACTTACCGCTCTTTCAGAGTTTTCTGATCACTTTGTAGTAGACTGCTCCCCCCCGGTGAAATCTTATACGTGTTTTGCAACTGTCAGAAGATTCAGAGGTTTCTCACAGCCACAACCACTTGTATCCGCATCGTCACCGCGGAGTAAATAAACAGCGCATCTGGGCTACAAACTAGGCTTCTTTCTGTCGTTTGGTCGTTGTTGCTAGACAACCGAGTCTCGGAATTTCTTCCGTGACCCGTGGAATGAACAACACATTGGGAACATAATTGTAGGGAAGAAAAATGCCAAACCAAATTGCACTTCATCAGTGTACGTTTGGATCGGATCCGAGACAATGAGTTTAGATGTGTACAGGGACTATGGTCAATTTCTTAGTCGCTACATAACCAGATTTATGGGAGAGTTTCACGTCCACATCCTTTACGCGTCTGACAGAACCAGCCGTCAGTATATGAGATATATGTTGTTTGTGTTTGCATTATTTCCTTGTCAGAATAGAATGGTGTTGTGCAACAGAGTTGTTTGGTGTGTTTACGTTTCGCGACAGCAGTCAGATACCGATGGAAACCTTTCTGTGTCCCACATAATTGATTTATGCTCCATCTTATTCTCCTGCAATAGCCCAACGGGAGTCTCTGTTGCACTAAAATTACTCTATATACTTGATTGATTCATGAATTCTCACCTGATCTGGTGGAAAACTTTGGAATCAATAGAACGTGAAAAATTAGTCTAGCCCACCAATTGTTTTACACTAAAATTACTTAGGGTTTCAGATAGGTCCACAGACTGAAAAATCGCAGTTAGGAGTACAGGTTTAACATCACTATTTGCTTGAACTTGTTGGCAAGTGGACTACCTGAAATCTATAAATAGGCGTTAAAGTGAGTAAAGATCAGGGGACGCAGCAATCGTGCAAGAACGCGTATACACGCTCACATATGGAGTTTATTAAACCTCCTCAAGGTCACTTGGCTCACTGCGTCTACTTGGCATTGAATATGTTCCATGCACCGTACAGCATGACCTAATCACTGGACAGCGCAAGATTATCTGAGTGACAAACAACTCGAAGCACGTTATAACATGAATGAGCAACGCCCTATTCGATCCATCGTGTCTGCACTCTCAGAGTATGCGGGGTTTCCGCATTAATTTAGAACGTATCAAGGTTGAACGTGTATACACACATGCTTACTGGAATAAGATCGACTTATACGTACGCTTATGTCTATCTAGGTTTACATGCACTTCACCCTCACGCTCGATAAACTAAGTGGAATCATAGAGTGATAAGTAACATTTTAACAACGTTATTTTTGGGATAACAAAGTCACAGTATCTGTTCTTGCGCTTTTCGAACTGTAACTAGCATGAGCTAACCTCAGAAGATACGTATGCTTTTATGACTGACAAACAGTCACGGCAGAGACCTAGCTCTGGTGTGCTTCCAGTTGATTCACGTATAGTAAATGCGGCCGCTTACCGGAAGAACTACACAGTGTCCCTGTAATGAGTGAACACGGACACACTATGAGCCCTGAAGGGACTAACGATTTGTATTAAGACCGGGTTCTGATGAGCAGAAAACAAACAGGGGGAACTGCGAGCGTTCAAACATATATTGAGCAGTCGGGTTCAAGAGTATGGTCAGGAAACCCTCTATGCCTAAACAACAGAATTTTCGGAAAGTGCTGCGCACCAGTTTTACATACAACCCTACACGTAATGCAATAAATGTCAACTAAATTGAGACCTACGAATCCCATTGGTAGACGAAAATACTCAGCCATTTAGCAGTGAAATATTCTACTGTCAAGGTCTGTGGCTGAAACTGAATACAGTTCATAAGTGTGCATATTTCAAGTTGGATTATAAATCACCGTATAAATCAGACGCTCAAGAACCAACCAACAAAGACTGACTTCTGCATAGTGATGACAGTTAGAAGGGCGAGGAACCCACGGGTAACCTGTTCGATCTGTGATCATATAAGCTACCACTGGTAAAGGTACCGTCAATAAACCTTAAAGTAAGGTTGCAAACAAGTAACCGAATAAAAAATAAGGGCAAAACCATATTCCGCGTTACTGATGAGTAAATTGACAGACGTGTTAATGTAAAAGAGGGTGAACTGGAGAAAATCAGAGCCTTGGGTGAAATCGAAACAGTGGCGGAAACAACGTACCACTAAGTGACGAATACTCTACCAGCTGAAATGCGAAATCACACTGAAAGCTCAGAAATCTCGCATTCCCATTCGAACGCCTAGGCATCTGAATGTATTATGTGGAATTCCTTTTATACCGCTTTTCGTTCATCGGTTAAGACAAATTAGTCGTAAACAGTTGCAATTCTTCCAACGCCTCTAAATGTTGACTAGGTTTGTCCCATGGCTTTCGGATGAGAGGTAAACACGATCTATTGTTCAAACTTTACTTTACTGACAGCCTCATTTTCATCTGCCAGGCCGTCGATTGTTTATTTTCTATCTTACGTAAGTGAGTTGTATGCTGCGACGGAAAATTTGCTTACTAAGCGTGTCGTGCTGTCCTTTTACAGCTGCTGCCTATTATAATTACGAAATCTCACCTACGTGAGGTTGCGGTTCGTTGGCAACCTGTAGTGCACCTGGATAGCAGGGTTAATTTCATCGATCGATATTTTGTAGCGTTATTTAACGTTTTTACTCATCAATGACACAACATATGCAAGTGATACACCACAGCTGGCTTTCCACAATTAGGAACAGAGTCTTGCTCATAGTCAACAAAATGCAGTCTGATCTCTTGGAGTCAATGTCTGGGTTTGCAATAACGTGAATCAACATGTGTGTGTATGTGTTGTACCCACCCTCATGTCTTAATGAAAGCTCTGATAAGTCCCAATCCGTAACTCAGACAAACAGGAATGGTAGTATTTTAATACGGTCAGGTGATTGACAACCCTCTGGCTCATCGATCTTTTCGATACACCTTTGGTGTTATACGTGTGAAGTCGACTGTGCGTTAAATATTACTCACGGCAGTCTGTAAAATCCGACTGGTCGCGCAGCATGAACACCCCTCAGGCATGAGACATACGGTTGTCTGAAGTCAACATTACCATCGGCACCTCCATCATCACCACCACAACCACCGGTGCCAGCAGCAACAACAGGTGAAACATTGCTGCACCCACGCGTTGATTGTCGGGTTTTCAGTCTTATAACATGGTCACGTGACATGGTGTGCTCAATGCTCACCGGTCGGTTTGGGCTGCGAATCTGACCTTGGCACTAGTCAAGAGTTTAGTCAGTGGTCTATACTGACTAAGAAACACGGTGTGACGTCTCTGGGTCTTCGTTTCATCCTATTTGTGAATCCTATTAAACGGTAATATTAATTTGCTTATGAACTGAGGGGTTTACCGTCAGTATGTCAACAACGCAAAGGCTTATGATCAATTCCACGCTAGTCCTCTGCGATTCCATCAGAATATGTCTAGGTGGACGCACGAGGAGATGAAACTAATTTGGCGGCGCTTGAAATTGATATATTACTTTGAAGTTGCGACTGTGCGCCCTGTTTGTTATTGGTACCAACTGATCCTGAGTGATCGGTTCGTGGGCAGTCGGTATACAGTAACTTTATTCCCATATTCTCTATCAGTGCTGTGGAGACATGGTTCAACGAGTTGTTAATAACTCTTCAGAATTGAACCTTTAGTTAGTTACAGTCTACCAGTCTAACATTGATGAATTTTGTTAGGATGCTTCAGCTTTCAACGACCTGTTGTGATCGACCGTCTCTCTCTCTCTCTCTCTCAAGTACCTGTTTAACTGCAAAGCAATATTAGTTGGATAACTCAGCTATTGCTCTTGTGTCATCTAGACCACAGTGGTTCTTCCACTCCATAGTCCATGGTATAATGTATCGCACCATTACCACGTAAATTGAAATATGTTTTTATTTGTACATCAAACGCATAAAACGGTAGGTAACCATAGTGACGATGACATAAGGTTTCGATTGTTAATATGTCTGGGTGATACGAGGTCACAGAGTAAATGCCAAAGAACACATGGGAAAAGTCGACGTGGGAATATATTAACTGTTAAGGTATGAAAAATTGTGTTCGTCATGTTGATCGGTACCATAAAGACAAATGTGAGTGAATAAGCAGCAATTGATTGGTTGGCAGAGCGTTATTCAACTGCAACAGAGTTATCGGTATCGAACAGAATTGAATAAGGAGGGCGTGATGGGTTATAGGCTCGCCTCACAGTAAAGAAAGGCTAGATACAAGAGAATAATTTTTGTATACTTTGGCAAAAGATAGCCCAAGTTGCAAGTGTTTCCCGTAACCAGTGGTCATTGTATAGATTGAGATACTCATCGTATTTACAAATACAATCCGTCTATTATTGATAGTGGAGTAAGGTTAAGATGCGGAAAATGCCTCATTTTTTAAAATCAGCTGATCACACCTTTTTATTGCATATTTTAAACTTGACTTGAGCTTAGCAAACCCATACTTTCTCTCTTTCTTTAAATGTGACCCGCTGAACATAGAATTGCAATGTCTGAAATCTTAACTCATGGCTCATCTGACCGTCAACGTGAACGACATCATCCAGTGCTCGATGATTGTCATATCCGGTAACCAGCCAATTACTTATGGGCTATAATCAAATGATATATTGTTAAACGGTCATTCATTTTCCTCACAAGAAGAAGTTGAGATCATAATCAGTCCGTGTTCAAATTGCGGTCTGGCCGAGGTGGCCTGTAGGCTTGTGTGTGTATCTGAGGACGCTGACTGGCAACTTTGTCTATTATGTGAATCTGCAATTCACTTACACGAATAGTTTTGAATTAATCGCATTTTCCCAGAAGCTGTTCACACCATAGATATGTTCACTCAAAGACTTGCCCAGCTTGAACCAAACATACACATACACACAATTATTTACGCATCTTGCATACACAACGACTGATATGTCGATGGTAAAATATGACTTATTCCCAATCTAATACATACAAGCAGGCATACATCTACGACTGAGTGGCAGGTTATCAAGACAGGAAGTGATAGCCACCATAAGAGAGGCTGAGTTGTTGTAAAAACGGGTAATGTATGGATAGATGGATAGTTGAATGAACGGTTGGACAGATGGATAGGTGAGTTGAGTTCTACGGGTGGTTGACTGGTTGGGTCAATGTTGACCAGGTTCTCGATGGTAATAGTGATGGTGTTGACTAACGTGATTGGATGATAAGAATGCTGTAAACTTCTGTGGTCTTGACCACCACCTCTGTTCTCAACTATGAGGAACAACAAGAGAGCAGAAAACCTTAATTGGCAATTCACTGAATGCTACCTGTATACGTATGTATGTGCGTACGTAGGAATGAATGGATACCTTTTGCTAACCGATGTGCCTATTGTGTTCTGGAGCTTAGACGGGTATTAGATGGTGTGAGTGAACAGGCCGGCAGGCGGAAAATGAGTCCACATAAAGTCGTTCGCTGTTGCTCTCTTGTGAATAAATCGTACAAGCAACTTGGTGTGAAGCACCACAGTAAAGAATAAAAACGGGATGTACACACACACACACACACATATGCATACAACGGACGGTGAGACAAAACCACATCATACTGAAAGGAGATAGATGTTATTGGTTTTTGACGTGGTGGAGGCTCCGTCTGCGTTCCACTAAAAGCAAGTGGATCAGGGAGGAGGTGTGGTTGTTGGTTTGTATGTGTGTGTGTGTGCGCGCGCTGAAATGTACGCTAACGTGTCCGGATATGGAGAAGTGTTTCTTGTCATGAAATTAATGACAAGTCAGTTATTTCAACTCAGATGTGTCGCTCATTTCTCCCCTTCCGCGTCTATTTCTTTGTATACGAGAATGAGTCTTGTTTCGTAGGTATTGGGGTTTTGCGGTTCGGTTGGACAGTCGGGAGATGTGATTGAATTTCGACGATTAGAAGACTTGACGATTACTTACGTAGGTCTTTTATTGGTCAATTTCAGTGATCAGATATCATGCATAAGATACAAATTGAAACGGTACTGTAAATAACATTCACTGCACCTTATCGGAACAGAGGAAGATTGGCAATAATGCGATTTTGTATTATTCCATCCATTTTGGCATCTTCTTCATTGAATTTGGGCACATTGAGGTGCGGAACACGTCGACCAAATAACTCAACATAGTCAACAATTTTAAGCTGGAGGTTATTTCGACAGGACTGTGCTCGCTTTTTAGCCTTTCATCTCGGGTTCTCAGCTCCCAAAGTCGAATCGGCACATTTGTACGACTTCTTCTGGTACGCAAACAAGGCCACTGGTGATCAAATCATCCTCAGGCCGGTGCAATCGAGCTAGATCAAAATATCGATCAGACTGATTATGAAGAAACTAAGTCACTGGTCAATAATTGACGATGGCTTGGCTGGTCCGTTGCGTCAAACTTGTCCAGTGGTTTAACTTCACGGGGCAGTGGAGCTGAGGCCACAACAGACGGAACGCCTGAAGGAGCGTAATTCCGATAGCGATAGACCATTTGTGTTAACTGATCAAACTTAGCCTGAAGCACACGACCAGTGTGTGCGCAGCTCCGAGTTTTAGGAGGCATCCTCATGATTAACCTTCACAGCGAAGTCGAAAGCCAAGCACTTTCTAACGATGTGTAACCGCCTTTAACCAGATGCATTCTCTTGACTGCAACCTTTAAAATACCAGAAGCAGAATATCAAGTTCACTTTCGGTTTCCGTTTGCTGAGGAGGCAGACAGTCAACTTCGATGTCCTAAAGGCATTTATGGTTTTGTCGAGCTGACACGATTGATATTTCTGTTTTTATGCTTCCAGCAGTTATAGTTTACTTGGTAATGAGATTAGTGTGACTTTCTGTGCTTGATCGCCACTACAAATTATTTCTATGACGCTCTGGTTTGATAAGATTTTTTAAAATGTTTTCTCTGTATATCACAATTTTCATTTTACAATCGGCCTAACCACCCCAAATCTTGTTTCGGTCATGTTCGTTCAGAGGAATGCTGCTTTGGATTGTTTGCTTGTAGGTCGATGCTTCCTAATTCTTTGACGATCCGTGCACTTGTTGGTTTTCATTTGCGCATTGAACAGAACACTGTGAAAATGTAAGTGAGCTCAATGAATGCTGACTCATAAAGACGGATGTCAGTATTCAGCCTGAAGGGAGAAGTGCATAAGTATTGAGGTTACTACATGAGGTACTGTATATGGTTACTGTCAGCAGGAGGACTGCACTGTACACTACGCAGTCTGCTCTTACTAACACTGAGTAAGAAGGTGAGGTGTTGGACATACTGGCTTACACCAGTTGCTTTGTGTGTGTTCACCCAACGATCTAACAGTTTTCATAGAAGTTTAGTGTTGGTTACATTCTCGTAAATGAATATTGATTTCGTCTAATATAACCCTGGTAACGTGGTTAGTCGAGGAGGTCAGAAGGTTGTTATGCATTGATTTCCGTCCGTTTTCCACAATTCCTCCGTGAAATCTGTGAACAACCTGTAATTCACTGTCATGAGCTGCCCGCTCGACATAAGCTGACAGTTTTAACCTTGAGCTACCGTACAGCCTACACATGTACACTTGTTTCTACCTGCTGTTAACATGGTTCTTAAACCTTTCCGCTCACATTCCATCGGTCATTCTGACATGGCCCAACTTACGGAGAGACGCCAGCACTGGGGGTCTCAGGTGACTATCGTTCTGTAGCTTCTATGCACTTATCTAAAACTGGTTGGAAATGGGTTGGACGCCGTTCTGATTTGTAAAGACTAATGATCATGTTGCCCGATCGTCTCCAGTGGAGACACAGTAACTATCGTAACTCCAATCGTTAACAAGAAAATTTCCGTGTCTCCTCTCGAGATGACCGGGCAAGATGATCATTAGTCTCAACGAATCAGAACAGCGTCCAGTTTATTTCCAACAAACGCTGATTATTGCTGACAAACGTAAGTGGTCGATCGTTCAGATGTGGTAATTCAGTCATGCCTAATGAGGTCAACATCACAGTGGTCAACATTGTTGCCTCATGAAAGCGAGGCCGGAGTTCAAATCCCGGCCGTGGCAAGAAGGTATACTACTGATGAGCTCCAATTAGACCGAGACTGTAGTCTAGTGCTTCTTTTCGAAACAGGTTGACTGGAAATTCTATCCGAATGCGAAAGCTGCCATCAAATGTGCGATGTTCAACTTGAATTTGAGCAAATGCGCGACTACTCATCAGTAATCGTTTGGAATTCTCGACAACGGGAAATAAATCGAGAGGAAATTCGCAATGCATCGTTAATCTCTTTGTTTAAAGATTGGCCATATCCGACACTTGTCATTTATGTTCTGGGAAGTTCTCCGTGTTTCATGACTGCTGTGATACAGATTACCCGAGGAGGCTTCGATCGACCTTTAGCCTGAAGACCAGTACATCTTGTTCACGGGTAGCCGATATGCTCTGCTGCTCCTTGTTTCTCAAAGCCGGTCGAACCATAAAACATTTTGCGCACTAAAATATCCTATGCTGGAATGGGAGTAAATGTCGATTGGCTAATCCTCTCCGCTATCAGTCGCTACAGATGAGCTAGTGCGTTCTGCCGACACTGGTGTATTCAATAACCACCCCGAGTCACACCGGTTTTTTCGTTACCACGGTCTACAACATAGCTTACTCATATCTTGTGATAACTGATCCAGATGACAAGTTTATCTTAATCAGATATTGCGTGCACTCGTGAGTGTGTGTGTGAATATATTTACAAAGGACACAAACAAAAGCCAGTATTGTGTCCGACGCGTGTACCCATATTCGATCGATACCATTGTGCTGATGCGGATGGAATCAAAGCAGTGGTACGTCTGAACTATATGTTATGCTAGCGTGGGATTTGGATTCGATGTTTTATAAATACATCCGTACGGTAGCACCCACGTGGTCAGTCGTGTACAGATTAATATGGAGACAGACTGCTGATCAAACCAACAGTAATTGTAGGTCAATGCGAGCTGAAGTAAAATGACCAAACCGGCCTACGGACCAAAATGTTTTGTGAACATACGAACCTGAACATTACGATGGTTCTATTTCGTCAGTAATGCTAACATGCTGCAGAAACAATGAACTAAATCGATCGGAAGATATTTGCTTAACTTTAATTTAGCGTAAGTTTAGTTTAATCTTCGATTTTGAGCATGTGCGCCTAATTTTGTGTTCGGTAAACACGAAAAATGAGACGATTCAACGTTTCATTATAAGTTGAACGTGATTTACGATCGATCGCAACATTCGCATTCAAGTAGAGTTTCAAGCTATCTTAGTCTTAGGATCATCGGCTGAAGTTGGCAAGGCAGTTAACGTTTCCTTTGCGGGTGATCAGGCAGTGTAAACATTATTCACAAGCGACTACAGCTGCGCGTTTGCATATAATAACTCGGTCCTACCTGTTGTGAGGCCATTGGCGCAGTGGTCAATACAATTGTCTCATGGAAGCTTGGCTGGTGTTCTAGTTCCCGCCATGGGAAGAATATACACCACTGACGAGGTCTAACAAGGGCGACACCCTACGACAGTGTTTCGCTTCAAAGTTGGTCGGCTGAATGTTTTACCAGTCTACTACAGCTGTGATCAATTTGAAATGCCGTTCAGTTTATGTCAGCCGAAATTCCATGCTAATGATTAGGACTGATGAGGTGGTGACTGGTCAGATCACAATTTTTCCGGTTGAAGTTTCTCATCAAACAGACCTTTTCGAAAGAGGCTGGCTGGAAAGTCTATCTGAATGCGAACACTGCGATCAAATGTGAGTGATGGTCAACTTGAAAATAGATCTTTTTGTGTAAACTGACCTGTCTTTGATGTTCACTATCAAGATGACCTTTTAGGCGAGTGATATAAGGAGTATAAGAGCCAGAATCAGAAAGTGTGTTTGTACAATTCTCCATTTGCAGTTCGCTTTTGGAGTAACAACAGTCAGCCGGGTGAGAAGAATCAATCCGATCATGGTTTGTCAAAAGGGGCATATCCAGGAGACTTGTCTACTTCGACTCACGCAGATTGATCCCCACCGACAAAACCATTCATGCTTATGATGCGTATGAATGCTCTGTATGTGCAAATCTTATAAGATCATGCGGTGCATTTCAGAAGGTCCTTACGCGTTTATGAGCTGTCATTACCATCTCGTCTGACCAAAAGAACAACGGACGAAATTAAAGGAAACTTGTAACATTGAGTACATTGTTATCTCCTGGTTAGTTGGAACTATCCGTCTGTCTTTTTTGTTTAATCTCTAACAGATTCTCCGGTGAATGGCCCTACACTGTCCGACATAACCATCCCATGGTTGAATGGCACCTATCCGTGGTCGATTGACAATGGAAAATCTGCTGGACTAGCTAGTTTTCTTACCAGCTGCACCCATCCAAAAGTGCCTGAATTTAGTTCGTCCCCTCTGTTTAAACCGAATGTTCCGACCAATTCATTGCCTCAGACCAATTTTCCGTTACCGGAGGGTCTTAACTTGCTTCCGTCACTATGCAGTCCTGTTCATCGCACGAATAACAACAGTCAGTTGGGTGAGAAGAATCAATCCGATTATGGTTTGTCAAACGGGGCATATCCAGGAGACTTGTCTACTTCGACTCACGCCGGTCGGTCCCCACCGACAAATCCGTTCCTATGGCCCAGGTCATCTCAACCATCGAAATCGGGAAAGCAGGAACGTGACCATACCGAAAATGATTCCGATACATTTGGACCTCGCTCAAGGGGCTCCAGCAAAGGGCCAACTACTGTTGGTGGGTTAGACAAATCAGTGCCGGAGGTAATTGTGACTAGCTCAAATGTGGATAATCCAAACACAACACCTAACGGAGCTGTGCATAACACTCTACGGAAAACAAGGTCCGACATGAAAGTGATCCATCGATATTTAGTGCAAGTGAAACACGACAATCGAGACATTCAACAAATACCTTACTATGAGTTGGATCAATATATTCAGGTAAGCACAGAAAGACAGATATAGATATTTCCTCCATGATTTTTACTCATCCAGTATTCAAAATGCACACCTTGAAACAGACACTCTATCATTCTGTTGTTCTTGATTAGATTTCTTCGGTAGAGACAAAATGAACGAGATTCGATTTAGAAGCTGTCGTGTTATAAATTAATATCTTAATTTACTATATCTCGACTGACAGACTAGGATGTGGGGGAAATTTAAGTTTATTTGCAAGATCGATGCAACATGATATACTTATCACTTTGACATATTGTCTAATGCAAACCAGGTAGTTTCGGTGGTCTATGTCCATTCAATTTTTTTGGATGGGCGACCAAACTTTTTCAGGTAAAAACGGACAGGCGATTCAATGTTCTCATTGCATTGCAAATCTGAAAAATTTGTGACTCATTAGATTAACAGTTAGTCACTGCCGGTCGTAAGTTTTGGTAATTGCTGCTAGCCACTGCCATTTGTTATTTAAAGTAACTGAAGAACCTGGTGTAGTTAGTTGGGACCAGTTGAATTCGAATAATGAACAAAAATTTTGGGCATTAGAAGTAATGAATAAATTTGGGACAATCAACTACGTTGGTCTCTAACACAGTGTTCACAAAAGTTACAGCTTAGTACAGTTCCTGACTTTCCAATATGAGGCATCTAGTAGGGTGTATTAGAGGCTCCACAATGCTTAGAATTATCATAAGCGGTCCTTAGGGATATTGGCTTGAGCTAATAATCAGTGTCCTTCTTTCGCCTTGGATCCGAACGTCGTCGGTTTAAGTAAGATGGGCCACATTAACCCGTAACCAATAAATGAAATTAGTAAGGACAAAACATAGTAAGATGACTAATTTTACTTGATAGAAAATGCTGTTAAGTAGGAAAGCAAAAATTGGTATAATGTTTGAAACTGTGTGAGACACGAACATCTTGTAATATCAGGTGATATCAAACAGAACGAAACAGAGCAAATCACCTAAATGGCACTAGACAGGTGGTTCGGTGATGCGTGCTGTACAGACTTTGTATCGTGTAGAATTGCCTTTACACTTAACTTTAACTGAGCATCGGACCCGTTTTATGCTGTCATATGGCTGGTCGTAGATTCAAAGAGGGACAGTTACAGTGAACAGATTGATGACGGTTTGGAAACTAAATTCATTCGATGGAATAGGATCGTTGGGCTTAATTTCGAAATCTAAAATTCGACTAAAAGTGGTATTTAGTACTTCTCTCCATAATGTGTATTATCTGACTGTTGGACGTTGTGGCTGGCATAAACTGCGAAAAAGTCTGACAGTGCACTTATACTTACATGATTTATGCCAAATTGGTCATACATTTCTAAGCATATTATAAAGGGGCAGTGGGATGTATACACTGACAATACAGACTAATTCAGAGTTCCATCTGTGTGAATTCTTTTTAGGATTTTGTGCTGACAGCAAAGAAGAAAGATGGCCATGAATATGAACCGGAATCACTGAAAGCCTTCGTGCATTCGTTGGAACGTCATCTGAAGGTGAGTCGGATAACGGGGTGGGTAGGAAGTTTCTCATTTACAATCTGTCTTGATAAAAAAACCTAAATGGATCCGAATGGTACCCTTACGTTACATTTAGCATTATACTGCCATTTTATAATTAAGTATGATTACGCAATGTATGAGGTGGATGGTTCATTTCTAAAACACTACTCTAGTGCTCCCGTTAGTGCAGACAGGTTTGTTGTCATAAGGGGGAGGAACGAGTTATCCTGATGATCACCATGTAAATAAGAAATAGCAAGCTGAACCACAGATCATTTGAAAAAATGTTTCGTCTCTGATATAGTACGCAATCGACCCTACACACATGTGGTTGGTTAGTCATTGAGTCTGACATTTATGACACCATTGTACGCATCTAATTCATTTTTCTGAACGATTAACCTCGGTAAAAGCTAATGGTCTGTGATCTGTATTGAAGTTTCTCACAAACAGTTTTTCATTTCTAAAGTTAAATAAGAGTTTTCGGCCTTTAACCACCAAGTTTTGAGCTGCCATATGGCACACCAAGTCACAGGCGACGCATACTGTTTGGCTGTTCATATGCAGTCCGGATAATTCACTCTAGTTTAGTTTGAATCCGTACTCGTATGACACATGGTCAACATCATCATCATCACAGACAGCAAAACATCAGTGGTTCACACTAATGCTTAACTGCCACACAACCATGAAGAAAAAGCAAACCCTATATAGGAAGAGAGAGAAGGAAGAAAGAAGGGGACGGGAAGGGACCTAACTACTGAAAATGACTACGTCCACATTCAAACATCCGACATCAAGGTGCCTACACCTTGCAAACAACACAACCGAGCTGCA
>QNGE01000833.1:168874-208931 GCA_008508345.1 Paragonimus westermani
GGGTGGGTGGCGGTGTACCAGAACTGGTAGGTGTTGTTGGTAATCGCTCAGCTGACTTTCTGGAGGAGCATTGTAAACTAGTCAAAATAAATTTTGTTTGTCATGGACATAACGATTCGAGTTGTTGTTCATCATCGTTTTCAACTCAATATCCACTCGAACCTTTTAGCAGAGTGAGCGGTTCTCATAAACGAAACTATGGATTGAAATGGGGTTGTGACATATTACATAGTTCAGTTTTAACTCATTTTGACTCTAGGGAGAGCGAAATAACCACGAGAAAGAAAATACCAAGCAGCCTCTGTGTTCAATTCTGTTGTATTCCTGCAAGGGCAAACCTGTTTGTCTTCAAGTCTCTGTACGACAAAGTTTGCCAATATAGTATTTTCAACCGAATCTCCTCTCTATAAATATGTCTTGAATGTTCGGAGATGTATCGATCTGGATGCTCTAAATGATTATATGAGTACATTAAACCCAGGGCTCAAACTCCAGTTTGACCAGATTTGTTTATGACTTATGAGTTCCTTTCAGTAGGACCGTATTGCACTTTCGCTGCTTACACCTGAAACCAGTCAGAAAGCTAAGTACTCTACTAGTCGACAGTCGTAGGTAGTCACTGGTTAACACAGATCATTGAATAGCTCTTAACATTAAAACATTAACAGAATTATTTGCCCCATTCATACAAGTTAGCCAACTGCAAGACCGTCTACAACTACTCTGCAGGTTATCTGGTCCGGCGACTAATTTGTGGTGCACACTCATCGAAGGTGATTACCACTTGATTCAGGTTGTGACAAAACGTCACGCAAACTCATACCTGCTAATTGTGAGAAATTACTCCTGAAATATGTACGTAGGCAGACACCCAAGTTTTCAGCACGGAAACCTCGGACGTGATAGTTGCAGTTAGCCCAACTGGAGGGCTCATAGAGTAAACGAGAAACTGTGTGTAAATGACATTTTTGGGAGTGGGGTAGGACAATAGGAGCACGCCTGCGGTGGTGCTTAAACTGTAGTTAGTAAACCGGTTTGTATGCATATGTGTGTGTGTGTGTGTGTGTGTGTGTGTGTGCAAGCGTTCGCGTACGCATACGTAAACATATGATAACCTGTATATTCATAGACCCCGTTTATTGGATAACACCGAGGCCTACACAGCAATACTAGCCTAAATTAGCTTAGTATGGGTTATGCGCTCACAAGCCTACCAGGTTTCACGATCACGTTTGCCCCTTCCTCCAAAACACACGTTCGTCAATTTCGTTTGGTTTTGGATAGGTTGGGCGACAGCTGCAACTCACCTCTTCCAGTTTCTCCGCATAACTAAGCAACCTTTTGGACTGATGCGTTCGCGCTAGCCAGTACACGTAAATTGTTCTGAAAGTTCGATGTTACCAATTAAGAATCATATTTTGCAACTGGTAGGTTGTACGGGCAGGCACATATGCACTAATATACGAACTGACCGAAAACAGTGCCATTACACATTGAAAGTTCAGACATATACTTACATGCATATATATCTAACTGTATGTCATTGTGTACCTGCGTACACACGATGGTGAATCACGATGGTGATCATGAGCGAACAGTTGTATGAACAATATGGAATAACAGCACCAGCCCAATTATCCCGTGTTTGTCAGAGTTGTGGGCTGACCTACATGTGGTGTGTGTATGTATGTGCTCCACTATAACGCCCAGATTTCGTTCCAAAAGTCCAACTTGAACAGTACTCGTGTTTGCCCCGGGCGCATCATGGATGTGATGTGATGTACCCGAACATCATAACCTTCTTAGTGATCCCCACCACCAAATCGTACACCAGGGCCAATGGTTGAATGAGGCTGTTGCTCGAATTGACAGAAAGCCTGGAACCTGTTGTATTCTTATCTCTCATAGGCGTAGACCACATGTAACAAACTACATGACAACCTTCTGCTTCTGCACAACTGTACAGCCTTTTCGGAGGCAGCAGCCTAAAAACGCTTTGACCATTATTCCCATTCTGGTGGCATTTTCTATACGAGCACACCTATTTTTCAGACAGCACCAGGTGGATAAAAATGAATTTGGTAATCAGAGAGGCATAGTGGTATAGGGGTGGGATTTAAACGGAGATTGTGGTAATTGTGTTGTTACGTATGACCCGGTGACTATAGAATGGTTTTTCCTTCTACCTCAGATGGGTTGTTATTGTTATGTTGCCAGCTGTGTACGTGGGCAGTACATTCAAGATCTGAAGATTGGTGTGTTATCGGGGACATAACGCATAACCGTGGCTGAATGTGATCACACTTTCAGATTGTGGTTTTGTCCGGTGAATCTAGTGGGAACTCTCTTTTTGACGACAGATTAGACGTGATACGCTTTGTCAACTGTGCATGTTTTCCGTAGAGTGAACGTTTATCAGATAACCGTGTTATGTAAAGTAATGTTTCCCCGATATGAACTGAGTTCTTGTTTTTTGAGACAGAAATGTATGGTTTTAGGTCAGTCTACATGAACTGTTGGCTGACGACCGTGATTTACCAATTACGCGTTACAGTCGCAACGTAACTATATAAGAAGCACTACGGAATAAATGATTGACTTTAAACAGCAATTACTCTGATGCCACTCTTAAGGAGGGCTTAAAAAGGACCAACTAAACAAATAAGCATATTACTTGTCAGAAAACTGCTCCAGCGACTGACTTACTGTCGTTTTGGCTATCGGAACAAGTTTTAATAAATGACTACCATAAGCCATGTCTTTGTTTGTTCAGTCTGGCAAAGCAATTTTATTCCTAATCAAACTACTCGATAATGACGGTCGCTGGTAGGGACAAGATGAGAATCAGAAACCAGACCAAAGTTGGTTGATGTCATTTACATGGGCAGTGGTTGTACTGAGGATGAACCGTTACGCCACATTAGACTTCACTGTGTCTCACCTGAAGAATGATTTATCACGAAGTACTATCCAATTTCGACTATTACAAATTTCTGGATGAAAGTAAGTTTGCACTGTCAAACGTTAATCTCAATCAGAGTTTTCGATAAATCCATTCGGAATAGTCAAACTTAGGGTGCACTCTTTGGAGGGGATAAATCATTCGCGAGTAGATTTGGCCTTGTGGAGTCTGCAGGTCGAGGCATACACCAAAACATTTGTAAGAAACATGGTGAAACTTACGTTCTGCCATGATGTCAGAAGATGTATGTATGGTCGCATAAGTGGCATGTGTCTAGTGATCAACATGTATCGGAAGCAGACGGCCGGTTTCCCAGTTTTTGTCACTCATAAATAGGTTTTTTTTATTTTAAGAACGACTCCGACATTTTGTTGTTGATAGACTGTGAAGTCTACCAACTCGAATGCAAATCATCTGCAGTAAACAAAACAAAGCACGAGACCAGATAAACACCGAATCGCACGATGTTCTGGAGTAGAATAATCGTCTTTACAAACGCCTTCATTAATCGTTTGTTGGCATGTCCATCATCGAACAGACCGCAGGAATTAGCTGCACACTGTAGGCACCGAATTAAGTTGACAATGGTCGGGAGGTAGCTTAGTGGGCAAGGCTTGGATGAATCAGCAATCGAATCAGCACGAAACCTTGCGTAATTGTTATACCGGGTCCGTGTGGTTGTACAGACCGGTACCGTGCATTGTCAGTTAGTACTAACTAGACTGGCGATTCACACGCGAACTACTGTGGGGTTCACCGGTCTACTGTTGGTACGAGATTGTCTTGTATCATGAGGATTGCCGGTTCGAGTCTTGCTCAGATGATGAGTCCAAATATGGAGGGGGGGGAACCAGTGTGTCACTGGGATATTAAGTGTGCACATATTTTGTTTTCAAATGTCTTCCTTTCAATCAGTCTTTGATGGGGGGTGTTGCCAAGAGACAGCTTTCAAACCTAATATGCATCGCAGATCCCGTTAGAAATGTCGTGAAAATGATCGTGATATAAAATTTAACTTGTTTCTGGTATTGTAAGTGTCTGATAAATCACTCAGAACCGATTTTGTACAATCTTTCATGTAGTACCATGACTATCCACACTCGGTGCTCAAAGGAAGCGCGTTCACCGGCACACGAGCGGTGTTAAACCAGCGGCTGAATGAGCTTCGTGCACTTAGTCGCTCAGGTGGCTCTGGTAGCGGTCAGTACGGTGCTAGCCCAGGCGGATACAAACGGTCTTCTGAGGACCAATCTGACGTTGAAGGTAACACCTCGTCAAGCGTGTCAAGCAAACGTGCGGCAATCTCGAGGTCTTTCACCCCAGCAGGTCTTGTTCAAGGTGGTCTGTTGGGAAAGGACAACCCACAGGTAAGCTAAATACATTTCGACATACCTAAATGAAGCATGTCCTGAAACTCCAAATCTCTAATTGTGAATCGTTTCAATATTCATTCATCTTGACCAGTGGTTGTTCACGCATTTTATACGAGTATGGGGGATGATGACGCTGAGAAGTAATTGACAAGTAACTAACCAATGTTCATAGTTGGAACGGTATTCACTCCAAAACTTATTCCCACTTTGCTTGTTAAGTCTACTGACAAAATTTTGGGTACCAACCAAGAAGTTTAGTAGTGACCATCGTTTCCAGCTACAGACTCCAAGCTTGAGTTAGTTTTATCAGATGCGATAACAGTATCTTTTGGTTGTTCATGTCTATGGTAAACTAGCCCGAAAAATGACACTATTTGTATGAAAAACGTTTAACTGTTCCTCCTAAAATTCGTACGAAGGTAAATGAAAGTGTGGTGGCTCACATGTTCCCACCCACAGTAGGATATATATTACTCCAGTGTAAAGTATACGAAGAGACCAAAAGTCATTTTGTTCAGAGTGAGTCAGCCAAGAAGCGTATGTGATCACAAAACCTGACATACTATGTCACGAATGTCCGTTGTGCACAAAACTAATCAAATTGTGATTTCTGTTAAAACAGTAATAACGAAACTTCTTGTTAGGACCGGTAATTGAGCAACAGATCCGCATGCTTGTAAGGAATGCGATTTGATCGATGCTTCAAAACTGACTTTCCACTGGGTGCGAACAACAATGTGTCGATTTTGCACAGAAGACTAACGTTACCACACTGTCTTAACCGGACACAGTGGTTATAAATAAAAGCATTTCCAGCAGAACACTTTTTACCACTGTCCAAAACACTAAGTTGATATTCCACAAGTGGTAGTTTCAATACGATTACATGTTATCTGAAAGGCTACTGACTGAAATTAGCCCGATGGCCATTCTTTATGCTTTCCTGATAACCGGGCCAACTGAGCATTACTCGAAAACTAACGCAATTTAATTTCCAAATGCGATGATCTGGTCGCTGATAGGCATTTGTGAGTATGATCGCAAATCCAGCTCCCGAGCCGGATGAGTTATGCGACGAGTATGAACTCACCGAAGTGGGATGAAGAGAATAGGCGGCCCGCAAACAATTCCAGAGTACAAAGTACATTTGAAGATGGTTATCACTTTTAGTGGATCAGAGTATTTACATTTACATGAACCTTTCGATGGTCTAGTTAAAACGGAAGCCTTACTAGACAATACAAGGTTCTCTTCCGATAAAACACAGAAATATTGCGGGGTTAAACATGCGATGCATTGTTCACGATTCTGTTTACTTCAAACAAGGCGTGGTCGAATCATTATCAATATAGATCTGCCACCACGATTATTCATGATCAGCAAACAGTTTTGAATGTGTGTACACACTGTCGTTGGGTACTAGAGCGAACAGAGTTTGGGTCGAATACTTAAACTCAAACTGGTGCAATCGAAAGATACAGTCAGTCACGGAAGTTACATTTGAAATAGGCCAACTAACTCGGTCTAAGCAACGGTAGTATGGAGGTTCGGAAACCAATTATTCTAAAAGCTGAAGATCAGCTTTCCTTCACTTTTGTGTAATTTCTATGCTTACTTGTGTTCTATTCTATTACAGGCCATTTTGAATAGCTTGTGGCTCATTAATAGAACGCAGTTCAACATTGGAGGTACCCAACGACACAGAAACCTAGTATGGGGACAATTCCAATCGGTAACGGATGAGATGGGAGTAAAAGCAGTTAAATTCACGCCGTTGTTCGAATCTGCCGAGGTCCGTTACTGTCGTGGTCACGGTGGTGCGAAAGGATGTGGTTCTGATGCTAGTGGTCGATCCTCTGGGTCCCTACAAACTTTAAGTTGCACCGGAGCAGCTAAAAGACAGCCACTACCTTTTAACTGCGTGGAATTATTCGAAATGTATGCAAACCTGCGACCTCCAGAGGCTCGTGGAGTCTCGGAACCGTTCTATTTGTGTCCAGAACCCACATGGGAGCAGAGTGGCAACTGGTTTAAAACAAACGCAGCCGGCTCACAACTACTGTCACGAATTCCCCGTTTATTGGGACTGAAGCCCGCTAGGGAGCCAATCTTAACCAGCACGGCTGCACCCAATTTGGAGCAACCACTAAAAGATCCGTATGACCTTGCCGCAGATGCTAACACTTGTTCGAAAGAAGCCCAGAGCACATCCTATTTTTCTGGATTATCAGATGCAGTGCTTGGGAGAGCACTGTTTGCAAAACAACACATGCATGCACAGCAGCAACCAACCAATTCCTCCTTTCCATCGGTATATCCTCCAATACCCCCCAACTTTTTAAATCTTTTCCCCTTCGTGTTACCTCCGGGATCTGAGCCACTACCAGTTTCCTCAACTCAACAATCATACCTCATGCCTCCATCTACATATTCAAATCTTTTGGCACCAAATCCTACCTTATTGTTTTCGCAAAAATCTGCAGACTCAGGCCATTTGTCTCAAGCTAAGTCGATGAAAACCACATCCCCACTGGAGCAACACGAAGCAGACGATCTGAGTCACACAGGCGCATCCAGCTACCACAAGTACGAAAAGCAGCTCCCATCAGCCGATCAGCACTGTGGTTCCCCACGTTCCCAGTCAGAACCCTACGCGAACGCCCCCAGTTCTGATGGGTCACCTTCTCCAACCGATGCGGAAAATTTGTCTCTGTCCGACACATCACCCTGTCTTCCTGTGTGTTCTATATTGGACACGGTATCAAACACACAGACCATCTATTGTCCACACAAATCGATTGAAAAACTTTCTGACAGGCGGCTGAATCAGAAAGAAAATTACAGTCCTCAAACATCCATCGATTCACAGTCCTCGCCATCGAGACCACAGTCTGCCGGAAGCAGGCACAGTCCGGTGCTGGGAGCTTCCTCTGAGTGTTCCGTCCGGACAGGCGGAAACGCAACTCCGGAAAGATCCAACAACCTCGAACTGCGCGAAAATGCAAGTGGACAATCTGCATGTTTAACGCCGAAGGAAGTACTCAACCTAGCTCATTGCAAACAGGAAGGATCAAGCTGCGCTTAGATCAGACACCAGAATTACCTGCCCGTCCAAGTGGTCAACATCGTTCTCAGTCAGTTGTATAGATCGAAGTGGGCATTTAGACATTTTGACCTGTACGCACACAAAACAGTGTAAATGCACATATTAACATTCTACTCACTCACTCAACATTGCACTCGATCGTGTCAGGAAAATTCACCTTGAAATTTTTGGTGGATCATGTGTGTGATCTTATTCTCCGTATACTACCTAATGTGTGTTATACTTTGTTTTATCTTATTCAACAAACGAAACTATGCCTGTTTTATCGAACCAGCCCTGTTCGTTGAGACCATATGAAGATATACATACTACAAATTTGTTCAAAATTGATATGACTTATTGCCATTTCGTTGATCCGAGTCATAATTCCTTTAAGATCTGCACTCTGTAGTGACCATTTGAGATTCGTGTTTATATGAAGCCCAGTGTTCACTGTCATACGATATACAGGGCTGGGTGTTACTGTTAGGATGCTCAACTATAAACCGAAACAATCGAATCTACCGGACTGCAACTCATGGCCATGTGATTGATAATCGAATATCGTTTCCACTGATAATGATCACAAGAAGGTGAACTAGTAATGATGCTAATCCCAAAACTGGTTTAATCCTTGTTAACACCAACCGGGTAGGGATAGTTGGGACAAGGTTCGAATCGAACACTTTCGTGTGATGAACGCAAGGTCTTAACTACTCGATCACTGGTTTGATGAGCATAGCTTATGAAATTCACAGCTATGCCGATCACCTTATCGCCATCGATACTCATGTAGGACTGGTGAACAACTGTCCAATAAGTTCAGGTTGTAGGCCCAAATTTACCGGCTAGGTTCACCATCTGACAATCGTCCACTGATGAAGTTGAAGAAGGTTCACAGGCTCCTCAGTAAACTGTTGTTTTGAGAGGGGACATCGTGGAGCTATTGACAAACTTTCTTTGATTATCGTCAGAGAAAGCAGACCTAGTGGTGATATGCAGTAATGGATCAGGTTTCGGATATTTAGTTGACAGAGTATGTGTGACGGAATTTGTGTGTAAAATTGCATGTTGAGCGCTTCTGTGCAACTTTTGTACATACAGTGATCTTGTAAGCTTTCTTATGAAAGAGACGTTTTACGAAACCGAGGCTTCCAGGCTAAGTAAACATTCTCACTGGTTTTGCAACTTCTCGTTTGATTTACGTAAAACCCCAAGTGAAATGAATCGATTTAGCATGAGCAGACGTTCAGATTTCGATTCAGAGAAGATGGTGACGTGCATGAGCATTTGAGTAGTGCACAATGAGGCGAACAACTGATCGAGATTTATTGGGCTTTACATCATATAACAAGTTGAATCGAACATTACGACTCCTCCATACTTAAACGAACATCTGTACGTGCACTGATGGTTTACCTTTTCTGATTGAGAGGTAGGCATACATGGATTCTTATACAAGTTTAGGTAGATTTAAGCTAGCGGCGTAATTAACGGTGTAACCTGAAGGCAGCTGTGAAGAGACTCGCTCATCCACGAATATTCGATGGAATTTGCAAACCAATCACCAGTCCATCTATGGAATCACTGTCCAGGCTAAATTATTCGAAAAACCTGAGGGAATTTACACTGGAAGCCATCGGACCATTAACTGGCTATGTGCGCTCGCAACAACGGAACTGAAATCGGGTACAGTAAGAAACTTTCGTTCGTCAGTCACACGTATGCACTTGTTTACCATCACTTACTAGGCCAACAATATAATGGACAGCCGAAAGAGGTTTTATATATGATTTTGAGTGAAAAAGAAACAAAAAGTTCTCCTTCAAGCTTAACTATCCAATTAACTGCATGGACACTGAAAGCCACTCATATTTCCAGTCTAGAAACCAGGCTTGCGGTAACTTCCGTAAGAAGTCTGCATTTGATGCAATGACCACGTCCAAAAGACACAAGCGTTGTGAGTTTCAAGTTAATTTCCGAGTTCTTTTTGTCCGTTCGCACTGCTCTGTGTACCATACCAAGTTGGATACCGGTTGATTTGAGTAATGATACTCGTTTAAACTAGATGTGACTTCGAAAAAACGATATGACAATTACTCAGGCTACGGACAACAATGACAATCTAGGTGAGTAGATATTCAACCAGTGGACACAACATTGGCACGAAATATTTGGCAGAAACAAAACGAGCGAATTACAGACGTGTAACATGACGAAAACGCAAAACAAACAGCTTCATGGGACTGACTGGTGACCAACCGTTCGTTCAAGTTTGCTATATTACTTATTTTTCTAAAGAGAAACGTATGAATTCAAGAATACTGATGAGCAGTCGGGGATTTGGTTTATTTTCAAGTTGACCATCACTCACATTTGATCGCAGCCTCCGCATTCAGATAGACTTTCCAGCCAGCCTGTAACGAAAAGAAGCACTAGACTCGAGTTTCGCTCTCACTATAGCTCGTCAGTAGTGCATATCCGTGCCACGACCGAGATTTGAACTCCGGCCATTCCAATCATGAGGCAACCGTGTTAACCACTGCGCCATTGACCTCACGTTAGGCACGACCGAATTATCAAATCTGAACGCTCAACCACTCTCGCTTGTGAGCAATGATCAGGTTATCCGATCGTCTCGAGAGGAGACAGTTCAAGAATAGCTGAATTTATATTTGCAGTATCATGTGTAAGTATGGACTTAAACGTGGTCTGACATTTTTGTGGGATACACACTCGGTGAACTCCCCGTGAATTTTGTGGGATGATTAGGACAGAATCCTGTTAACAGATCTTTTGACAATGTCTAGAGAATATCCTGGAAAGGTAGAATCATTGAAATGAACATAACCCGTGAACAGTAATCTTGTACGACAAAACGGAGTAATGATACGATTTGAGCAGCACACACAAAACACTGACCTTGAGCTTCTAAAGAGATAGTAAGAATATAGTGGCCAGACGAATAAAACGGTTAAAAGTATACTGTATCATGGTTGACAAACGGATTAGAGTGAATTGGTTACCTGAAGGTAGTAAATGCTTGTTATCGCAATAAACCTTCAGATACCTTGAGAAAAACCTGAGTACATGGTTATTAGGATCCCCTTGAAAATGTTCCTAACCGTATGGTATCTTACTTCGTTCTATACACTTTTGAAGTGTTCGACAGCATCTGATACTTCGGATTTGCTTAAACATTTAGGCTCGTTTGACACATTTGCTGGGTCCACGTTGAAACCAGTTGAGTTTACAAAATCGACGTCCGTTAAACTAGGCTGTCTGGTTGGTGATAGAATTATGGCATATTTCATTAAGCGTCCCAACATCAGCGTTTTGAGTGGGCTGATGCCTAGTGGTTGCATTTAATGTTTTTAAGGTCTGTTCTGTTAATCAAGAGTTGTTAGGTCCCATGAGGGACGAAATGTTTTTCTGGGCAAATATGTGCACTTTACATCACATAATCCTTTCCGCTTGAGGGTGATCATAAGATTACTTTACCATGGTCATTTCTCCTGAGTCGAGAAATGAGTGATTTAGTCGAATTTAATATGCAGTGTTTCCAACAAACAATATACATGAAAACAGGGATTGGGAACAGTTGCAGATCTGCTCACAATAACTTAAGATAGCCCCATCAAGTTGAATATGAGAAGCAGTTGTTTCCAGTATTGCTTACAGTTTAGGGGTACTCACAGGATTCGTATGATAGTGAGAGATGAAATAGTTCCTTGTCAAATGCGGACCTGTAATTGCTTCATTCAAATTTTATCGTGTGCACAACTTGAGTGAACCAACTAGTTGTCTTTTTCAAATGTCAAACTCATTAGGAGAAAAAACTCTCATAAAAAACCGAGAAAATAATCATTTGCTAAGGAAAAATACCTCAATAGAAATTAGTGAGTTGCCATACAAAAATCCGACAAGATATGGACCGATTAGAGCTCTCTAAGTGAATGCGCAACCAGGTGATAAACAATGGGACGCGTCTAATTACAAAACATTTAGAACGAACGAAAAGAGCCGTTTCAAAATGTCAAACAGATTGTCTAGTAAACAATGAACGGTTGACACTGTCAACTATGAAGAAGACGAAGGCATACCTCGATATGGGCTTCTCACTTTCAGCCGCTTTACAGAAATCGATCAAAAATAGACGGCGAATGTAGAAAGAGCCACATTAACTAGGAAGAATGGTAAACAAAATATCTTAATTACCAACAATCGAATCTATTAGTCTGAATGATAAGAAAATTTTTGAAACACATTTGGCTAATTTTTTGGTCTAGCTGTTTTGCAAATGATATATTTTTGTCTTTGTAGAAAATTGTTTATTCACAACTATCCAGGTGTTAAAGGTAAATTGTGTTTGACAACTGCATCGATTTGGTTTCTCTCTCAACAAGATGCTTTCCAGTTGTACAATATGTATACTGAAACACAGAATACCTACAGGTCTCTGACAAAATTATCCTTCACTTGAGACAAGCACTGATGTATCAGTTAAAAGGAACAAAAGCCACAGAGAATACATCGTGTTGAAGTTTTTTTTACTGAAGTTAAAAATCTGATGATTACTGATGTAATAACTCAACTTTAAGTTTATCTTCAGAAGCTGTTCCAAGTGAGTCAACTCAAGTTACTGATATGTCTTCCCAAACTATGCCAATTCAATGTCACCGTATAAACGGCACCAAAGGACTGTTAAGAGATCCTCGGCCAAATAAAATCACTCTTCTCTGTCTGCAATACGACAGCACAAAGAGAAGTAAATAGTCGACTGCCAACAGAAGTGAACATTTCTGTAACTATTTTAGTCGTTTTATTCAGAAGACTGGTAAGATACAAGATAATGGATTCTTCGTTCGTTGACCTACATCGGCACAACGAATTGAACATAGGCCTGGTAGATTAGTTTGATGTGCAACGACATAAATCTGGGTACGACAAGTGAAAAATATCTGGGATTTGTGAAACAAGGATAGGCAACGAAAACCACTAACTGTAAAAAGAGAGCGACAGACCTTGCAAGGGAACAGACAGTAAGGAACATCGCAACTTGTGTGGAAAGATGCAGGCGCATATAAATGTCACATTTAGTTACTTAAGAGGTCACAGTAAGTTTAATCGCCAGATATCTGACTTTAATAAATACAAAAGAATGCTGAAATTAACGAATAATTTGCAAGTTATTTTTATAGCGGAAATTATATATAAATACTCCTCGCTTTCAAGAGATAAATGTGCCGGCTTGTGTGGCAGTGGATCGATGGTCTACAATCAACTGAACCGACAAACCCTGATGTTTCTAAGATTTAAGAAGAAAATGTAGTACTGAATAACGACGGATCATATTCCATAGAGCATTTTGTAAACTGTGGTCTGATTGTGCGTGATTATATGTATTTCGAAAGGTAATTTCGTTTTCATAATTTGTCGATCGCGATCGCAGACTCTTGATCTGACAAGCAACCGACTAACTGCCGGTTAACAATCTCAAACTTCCAACCGGCCATTTATGGACTTTCGTTGTCACCGCCAACTACTTAGGACGATAATGTCGAATTCACAATCGCCCCGCTTCTTATGAAAACAAGATTTGCAGTTACCCTGAGGCTACCACTGTAGGGTTAGTACTGCGACACTAACAAACTGTGTGCCGAATCAGGTTCGCAGCAGACAGTAAGATGTTTTCTGAAGGTACATACATTTCGACAGCACTCGCCGTCTGTGTCATATGAACTATGGTAAATAAGTGTGACCTACCGGAAAACAGGTATTAAGCACGCCGACAACAGTTAGCAAACGTACTGTTGGTCAAATAAAGAATCAATCAATTTATTATGAGACGAACGTCGAACAGAATGGGGGAAAACGGGACATTTATTAAACCTTCACCTTATAAGAAACAAAACTGAAGGTTTACAAATTTAAAGACCAATCCATACAGAACTTCTACGCAGGTTGTGTAGCATAGAAGGATAAAGCGTGCAGACGTAGGAATGAATCAGTAGAAACATTAGTTCAAGCAACGGCGTGAAACTATTACGGTGGCCAAGGCAATTTTACTGGCGTGTACAGTCTTGAACAGCCTGTAGATTTACAATAACATATAACGACAGTTTTACTGGAAGCAGAACACAAATATAGAAAATTTAGCTGAAAAATCTTGTTCATTTTAAACGCTAGGTAACCTGGCTGACTAATTGATATAAATGATTTAATTTTTGCTTTGGTTCGAAGCAGCAGACCAAGATCACACATGTCTACGTAGCGTGTGCTTTAACCGATATGTTACGGAACTATGTTGTTAACTTGGGTTAGGTCACTTACATATTGTCCTATACATTTGGTGTTCGATGAGCAGCCACTGAAAAGTAGTATGATATATTGGTTAATATCAAAACACTTCGGTCATCGTGTGGTCGAGGGATGGATTGTACTACGTTCTAAGATGTATATTCCAAGCACCCGAGCCTGCAATTATGGACGAACTCGCAGACAATGTTACTGATGGTGCACGAGTGACTTGGATCATACTATCAATGTGGTGGGGATTCTTTCCGTTTAAGTGATGAACCATATATGCGATTCCGATGTTAATTTTGAGGCACACGTTGAATACGTGCAGTGATATCGTTGGTCACTGATCGCACTTTCGTTAGACGTTCATGCTTATTTTTGTAGTTCAAAATGAAATACGCACTACGTAGATGAATTTGACAAACAAACACCTATCCCGTTGTCACCGGCGCGTACCACCTGTGAATCCTACTGAATAAGATGAACGTAATGAGATTCCCGTTGCACACCCCCGTAGAAAAACTTTTAATAGGGATATATTGCCTAACACAACATTCCGGCCCTCCACGTACCATTTATGTGGAAGGTGAAATTCGCCGATATTTTTACCACATTCAAAAATGAGAGTTCATTTTACGTTACGGAACTTTAAATGCTGCGGAAACGTTCCGGACGGAGATTTAGAATGACCTACAGAGCTCGTTGGCGTTGTGTTGAGTCATACACACAAAACCTCATCAGCATATTGTTCACAAACAGCAATTTAGTGAGTAACTGTTGCAACACGATTTATTCCTAATATTTTAAGCAACGAAAGTGGGCTATGACCAAATTTTCATCTCATTGAATAAGTTAAATCAGACCGAATTTTTACAGTAACCTGTATGTTTCAGATAAGAGAAGTACACAATAGACCCGGTCTACTGTATAGTATAACCAAGCAACCGATACCCGATGGAAGCCAAAACATTTCGCAAACGATTGCACATCGAAGGATAATTTTACTCTCCGCATTCGGATCACTTACAGAAGGGGGAAGAAAGGAACGCGTATCCTCAAGCTACATTGCAAAGTATTTGACTTAACAATTACAAAAGTAACGATTTACAGATGGCTAGGAACTAATAACACTGTGGAGAGTCTGCTTTCTAAAAATAGCTGCTGCTGGAATTATCAAAATGGACAACAGAAACCCAATGGACGCATTTATCAAGAGGACGGGAATCGATCGATGTGTGTGTGTGTGTGTGTGTGAATACATTCTGCAATATATAATGAAGGACCTTTTTGAATAATTTGATAGATTGTCCAAAATATCCTGCTCCTCATTGTGAATATGAACGCACCAATTCTGGTTAATCAACTTATATGAACAGTTGATATTTTCACTGGAAGCCGGAGTCAACATATCATTAGTTCCCGCATCATATGGCACTTAGTGTTGTGAGCAGAGAACACAGCTGACGTAAAGATTGTACATTCGGAAGACACGAGGTATGAGCTTCAACACAACAAACAAGAATACTGATTTGCATATAACATTGATTCCAGAACGTCACGGTTGTCAGTGTCAAGTGCCTGTAGGTACAACGGATCATTTCATACCAAACAGCATTCCACTCTTTCCTGTACCCCCCTCCTCCGGTTATTCCAATGTCCAAATACATGCTCACTCCTCACTACTGAGTGGTAGTATGAGTAGTATAGTGCGATCGCTCGTCCACATTAAAGCGGCAATAGCTATTGCATTCATTCTTGTAAAGTTCACCCTTTTTTCGATCTCCCGGGCGTCAACCTGTTTATTTTGGCCTCATAAATTAGTTAATGGTTTTCGGTAAATTTTGAAACACTACGGTATTCCCGGTTGTAATGGGCTCCAATAAGTGTTTTTATGGTGACCACATATATGCACTATCTTACGTCCGACTGGCCTTATTGACCCCATAGATGGTGTGGCTGAACCATTCTATGTATACAGAAAAAACGTACACGTCCTTGGCAAAAATATCCAACAGTTTTGGTATGAAACCGGGACGTTGGTTGCCTTAGCGTGCGTTCTACTACGGTGCTCTGATTGCACTATTTGCCTTGATTTCAATCAATCTGTTCACAGAAATCAATGGGATATTTGAATCATAAATTGATTCTCACTCTGTTAGTGCGGATATTGTTACAACAAACTTTGAGAGGCAGTGTCTTATCTACAAGGTTGTAACGAAGACAGCACCAGTTCGTGATCCACGGGACAAGTTGGTCGGGGGTAGTGAATGATTTCCGCACTTTGCCTTGAACAGATCGGTTGGTTTAGTATTTGGTGCCTGATTTTCTTGTTCTATAGGAAATGGTGACTCTCGTTTGACGCCACTTATATCGAATACCACCAGTTCGCCTGTTCCCTATAAGAAGAACGCGTAAGGTCACGGATGGATGACAGTTTCTTTGTTCTCCTGATTTAGAGTCCACCACCATAATGTCACAAGGTGAAATTTGATTCATCAGTCCAACTAACCTAGCCTCAACCGAGAATACAACACGTAAGGCCTCAGGAATCAATCCAGTTCTGCTTTCACAGGGATTTCAGTTAAAAAGGAGGCTCTTCCTGGGTTTTGAACAGTATAACCTTGTTGGCTAAACGTGTAATTCCCTTGACTTCCAAGCGTTAAATTCCTGTCCGCACTGTCTTCCTGTTCACCCCTAATGCCCTTGTCCTTCAACATCTGAATGACCTTAATATCCTCCTCCCAGAAACTTGAAAAGATTAATTCGACTTTCCAATAATCGAAAATCGACTGCGACAACTAGACATTAAAAACCGAAACATTTGAATGTATGGTGCAACTTCAGTCGTGTATCCTCAATCATGTCTGTAGTTACTACCCTATGCTGAGGTGAAGTAGGCTACAGAGCCCGGACACCGAATCACATTATCAGTCAGTGTCAAAGTCGCTCCACAGTAAACTTGCACGATGGACCTACCAGAGGCGGCTATAAAAGTGCCAAGTGTTCCGATAACAGTTATATGTTGTTCCTCATATTAAGGGTACGTTGTAATTTGAAGAAATTTTAGACCCTCGTGGTGACGGGTTTAACAGCTATGCACCTGACTTGTTCGTCCGGTGGGTCGGACGGACATAACTAACAAATAACAGAAACTCCATTCAGTTTCCACTGGATTGCCGGTTTGAGAGCTTAAAACGTAGATTGACAACATTTGATTAGGCATTTACTCTTTGATAACCTCGACCATTTTCTTGACCTGAAGAGATAACGGATCATGACATTTGCTTGTTGGCGTCATGTGTTGCGCCAAACACCGGAAGTACAACTTCGTCTGTGGTGGCCTTGACACACAGGTTCATCGGAGCTTAAGTTTGGGAGAGGCATGAAAAACGCTGGAAGTAAACACCCCCGAATTGTCAAAATCAACATAGACTACTGGTATCAGACAGTAGACGGCTGGGCATAACAAAATATCTGGCGGTTTCTGCCAAACTGTCGCAGTCGCGGAGCGAATGAAACTTAAAATTCACATTTGCTGCCATTTGAAGTTACTTCGGCTGTTCCAGAGAAATCCGTTCTTGATTATGAACGCAAAATAAAGGATAATTGCGCTAGTGAAAGTATGATGTGAGTTGATTCCGTAATTGGCCCATTGTGACCGCCTCAGTAAGTACCGTTAAGTTCCCCATTCATCGCTTTCCTCGATCAGTGCACTACACTTTAAAACTCGCAAGCTACCGACAATTAGTAGGGTGGGTGTGGCAAGTGAACTATAGACACACCAAAGACTGCAACATATGGAGGAGAATACTATAGTTCCTGGGGACTCATGGTGAGAAATTACTTGCACAGTTCAATGATATCATGCCGGATAGCGTTTCCGGTCAACAAGAATCCCAAAGCTGAATAGGTCATTCTAGAGTTCCAATAAACGTGTGAATAAATTCAAGAAGTTCTTGATTTCGTTCACTAAATGAAGGTTCTATTGAAGAACTGTCTAGAAGCGTTCGATCTGTCAACACAGTGAAGATGATCGCCTGCATAAATGTTGATATTTATCATGTACCAGAAATTTCTTCCAGTATTTGCTGTTGGACCGCTGTTATCTAAGTGACTGGGATATCTTAAAAGTTATTCAAGGATAGAAAGGCCAAGGTGCCATCTTAATTGATTTGAAGATCCATGGTCAAGAGCAAGCTGTTTTTCAAACCCTGAACGAAGACGGTATTCACATTCTCCTTGACGGAGACGTTTGATAGAAGACGGGCAAATTTTTGATGTCAACGGTAGGGTGCCTGGCAAGCAAGCCTCGTTTGTTGCTCACGTACAAAATGCACCTGCCTCGAGAAATCTACTTGCATTACACCACCAGCCTCATCCGAATTGTCTAAAAACGATTAGAAGGTGGTCGATAACACTATGCACAACACAGCCTTTTCAAAATAATCTGCGGAATGTTGGCAGAATTCCAGTTTGCAGTCTAGGGATGTGCTATCCAACAGCTTGAAAGGACTTTTTGACCATTAGATTCAACAGGTTGAACTTTTTATGTGTGAAATTAGGTTCGGTTAAACCGTACTGTGGATTTTGCAGAAGATTTCTCACTAATTGTTTTAACTAACGAACGCCACGGACCGACTGTAGTCGGAAATAATACTTTGTATGCAATCTGTGTGGAAATTCGTGCGATAAGATCAGTTTTCGACTACAGACCGTCGTTCACAATACAATTAAAGGAGAACTCTTATTGTATTGGTAACTGTGGGAGATTTGGTTGATATAACTCATACACCACTCAGATTTTATCATAGCTTTCGTTTTCGAAGGCATCTTTCACCCACCCCTCTCAAAAGAAAGCACCGTATTCCAGTGTTGTTTTCATCAGAACCCTACCGAGATTAGAACTCCAGACAAGCATTCGAGACAGTGGTTCCCCATTCAGCGGGACAAAAAATACACGCAAACGTAGCTGGGAGTGTTGGTCAAATTGCATTTCACTTTGTAACAGATGAGAGAATGGTCACTTTTGAGGTTCATTGACCGTCCATTCAAATTTGAACAAGCTATTGATCTTTTTGAAGACTTTGATGGCAGAAAAAGAATTCCGTATAATAAACCTGCTAATGATGTTTGTATTCGGCCATTTTAACAAGTCACAGTAGTCACTGAAGCAAAGATTGCGTGTTTGCCTGTCAAACAAGAAAGAATTTAAACGCATCCACTTGTTGCTCCCTATTGTCCATAAAATGCTGAATACACGGAAATTCCTCGTACACGATATTTGACTGATCCACATGAAAGAACGCACAAGGGGCAATAAAAAGCGTGAAACGCTACAGTATACGTCAGGGACGTCCTACTCACAGATGTCAGTGCTGGACGATTAAGTAGGCACTACATGCATCGATCTATCCCCAATTTAAGTTACGCGTTTGGACAATCGAACCCGAGCTATCCTGTACCCCGGACTTAGTCGACCTACGAAAAGTCTTTATGAGTACATCGCAATTAAACCGTTAAACTGATGCATCCAACAAACTGCAGACGAGAGATGAAATTCAGAGGGGATCGATAACAAAGATGCCCTAGAAAGATGTATCTCCTAAGCCACCATATAGTGGGACATTTTGCTACACTGGACAACCCAATGATTTAGAGAAGCACCGAACTTAGAATATAATAAGTTTTGCTTACAATTACATATTATGCGAAGTGATCTAAGGAGGCAAAAGTAAATAAATCAGACTTAGTCAGATACTAAGAATATTTTCGATCAAGTCAATCATTCAAATGGAATAAATAGGCGGTACGATACGATCTGATTGGCTATGAGATACTGTGGAAAGTGTTCAGAAAGTCTCGTTGTCTTCCAATTCCATGAGATAGTTTGAGCTAGTGTATGAGTTTCAACTGTTCATCCTATTCTTATGGTCGTAAAAACGGTCTCGAAGATTGATGTCAAAGCTGTTTGCTAGTCGACTAAATTCAAAGATGCCCCCTTCCACGTTCAAGGTGGCATTAATCAGAAACACTGGATACGTGAACAGCATTAATGTCAGTTGAGATGATGTTAACGATAAAAGAGATTTGAAGCGACCTTACTAAAATTTTAGAGTGCTTTATTACGATGTAGCACCCGATCGCTGTGTTGAGATTCGGCCGCAACGCTACAAATGAATCGCCCTACTCATGTTTACTCGCCGCTTACAATCTTGTAGAATTGTCGTGAAATCCTTCCCTCTACAATTGGTTGTTTCCACATGACGCACACGGTGACATTGACTAACACGATTCACAATGCATATGAAACACAAAATACATCGTTCGATAATCTTAACCATGATATTTTTGGAAAAGCGAATTCAGCACAAGAAATGCATGTATGTAAATTCCCAAAGTAGAATGTGTGGCAATCGAGAAGCATCAATACGGGAATTTCCTGAGAAAAGGAGACCTGGGACCATGAAATTTTAGAAATTTTGCTAACTAAAAATCCGAATTCAAATGAGTATTTTCCCAGGAGGTAGTTTGCACTTAGAGCAAATTAAATTGACAGTCATTCCCAGCAACAAACAATATAAAGGCCCCTGACTGCAATGAATTATTACATCGTCAGTTGACTCATTAACAGTTTTCAAGAAAACAAAAAGATTGCGCTTATTTAAAAAACAGCAACCAAGCTCCGGGTTTTTATAACACTAACTATGCGCATCAAGACAAACATAATTTTGGTTATGATTGTGAACAAACTTCGCATATCAGTTTCAAATGGATCAACAATGATGATGTTCTTAAGTTAGCCGTCTTCATGATACAAACGCCAAATGCATCCGTATGTGATAAACACCTACTGTTTTCCGATGGTAAACAACCATAAAACTGGGAACAAGCGCACAGTGGATTGTTTTTCGTCCAATAGAAATCCTTATCGGTGACTTCCATGTAAATAATCTGCGCCGAATAATGTGCTACCAGATAGCTTATCCCGTAATACACTCCGGAAGGGAATAAGCCTGTTTGTTTTTTTGATGTTACAGACCGGTTAAGTCCACCCGTACGATTATGGGGCTAACAAAGGATACGTAAAGAAGTCAATCTGTGACAATGGTAGCATGGGGGTCAAATTAGTCGAGAAGAAAAATCGACAGTAGTAAAGTGATGAAAGAGAAAACAAGCTGCCAATACCCGGATTCAACACGCCAGCATGAGACCGACAGAAAACGGAGCGAAGCTAGGCTAGCCTACCGCGTGTCCTACTTCCGGATATCCATTCCCGTTCAAACGAATGTTTAAGCGTACATTAGGGTTTGAAACAGGACGAGCGGAAATGAAAACCGACAGGTAAACAGAACAAACGATAAGTGAATGAGACCACTGCAATAAGTAATAAGGTGTTTAAAAGCTGTGATACCGGTGAACAAAACAAACACATCTCTATGGTTTCTTGAAAGTAGTGAACTATGCTGTTTGCTTGTCCAACTTCCATGATCAAGGTGAGTGAATAGCACTCACAATGGCGATTCTGTCTGGACGATTCGTAGTGTTCAACACGGCCGAAATTTGTTCTTTGCACATGGTAGAATGGCATTTGTGGCCGCTGATCACCCCGATAAAACAGTAATCCATCGAACCAATGGGGAGGGGTTGAAACATGCCCGACACGTGAAAAAATAATCAGCCTAATCTGGCCAGGGTACAGTTGGCCTGATTTCAACCACAACTGATGTAGGTCGAAAGCGCGCCTCTATCTCGGTGTTCAAGATGATCAGTAAGCGGTTTTTGATACAGACTACCCAGAGAGGAACAACTCGCAAACCATAAACTGTAGAACGATGTAAAGCAAAAACGTGCAATGATAAAGTAAATAGACTTAGAAGTTTTATGGCTGTCAACATCCGTCCCATTAGTGATAGATGGATACAACTAGCTGACTTGTAGACCTCCATCAAGTCCAGGAATAGGTACATTTTGTTCTACGTAACAGGCAACTGTTTTTATACAGTTAACCCGTGTGAAGCAGACAGCTCGAATCAACAAGAAATTTCTTATGAGGCTGACCTCCTTCACCAGAATTGCTCTCAGTGCTTTGAATAAATCTTGGAAAGGTTGAGGACGTATTTCTCAGTCCAGGTGTATCGAGTTTTTGAACTACAATCATGTGAAAATCCGACCCAACCCAATTCCCCTAAATATTCATCCCTCTGCATTCAACCTCCCCCATTTCTGGATGTTAATTGGACCTTGACCTAGACGATTTTGTTTTGTCACGTCAATTTGATGGTTGTGCGAATAGCCAATTGTCGGTCATTGTACTTTATTTGAGTGGTGCGTGCACCCACTTTTGGGGCTCGGCTCATCCTCATTGATTTGAACCTGTTGACTGCTCGGAAGAGCTCTTTTGGGTATGAATGCCTTATTATGTGATTATGGTTCATATTTAGCCCGTTCAGCAACAAATTGTAACCCATTCCCTGAAAACGATTTGTCGATCGAAACTGTTGAGGTTGTCTGAATATTCACTTTGATAATTTGTTCAATAGTACCGTGGCATTGCGATCCAATCTTGTTTTGAATATTTGGGATCATTGGCTTATTGCTACGCGTTGCTCAACGTCTTCGTGGAAGATCGTACACCAGGTGCATTACGTTTTCTGTCCATCTTATCCACATACAACAATTAGCAAAATGCTCTCTCAGTGCGATACCATGAAAGACAATTATGGTATCAAAATATTACACTTTTTTTCAAATTGTCGAACAAAGGTGAAATTCATAGTAGGCACGATCGAATTATCATATGTGAGCGCTCAGCCACTTTCGCTTGTGCGTAGCGACCAGATTGCCCGATCGCCTAGAGAGGAGGCACAGTGACTGTCCTGTTAGCCCTAATCGATGACCCCTCGATTAGGGCTTCTTTCTAAGTTGAAATCACATTGTTCTAGTCCTGGCCGTGTCAAGGATATGCACTGCCGATGAGCTCTAATGAGAAGGAAACTCGAATCTAGCGCTCCTTTTCGAAGGGAACCGACTGGAAGGTCTGTGGGAATGTGACGGCGGTGATTAATTGTGGGTGATGTTCAATCTATATGAAATCCAAAACCCCCTATCAATCATCAGTAAAGGTGAAATTGCTTGTCATAAACGGCGTACGAAGTAGGTGTCACTCATCTGGGGAACTAGGACAAGAAAACGTTGGTACAAGTTGGATCTAAACTGGTTGAGGTAGCTGAAACATGTTCTTATTAAGAAGCAAATGCGATTTGCGAACAACTAAACACTACTTTCGGGTTAAAAAAGGAAACAAAGCTGTGTATAAGAAATGCCACATCAGCCAGTTCTGGTGCTCCGCTGTCTTACTGTGGAGGGAGGCTTATTGTCCAATTAGGTGTTAGTCGAACATTGAGCCGCTCAGCATAAAACCGTTGCAACACATGCGTTATACGCATGGCATCAAAAAGTATGATCCTTTCAACAAACATTGAGGTGGAAACACCTGACATGGCTTACTTCTTTCCTCCAGACAGTCATTTCGATAAAAATGCTGTATTATCGAATAAATACTCTCTCATACTCGTCATGTAAGACGAGAGAGCACCATAGTTTCCCAAGCTACCATATCTAACTGACAGCTTCCCCGCTAGGGAAGGTCTAAGCAGTGGGTAGAACGACAGAAATGACAGCTGGGGAAATCGCAGGATTAATCGAAATACCTTATGAGCGACTTTCTTGAAGACGATACGTTACTATGACGATTTGAGTCAATTTCAGAGGGAGATAACTTACTTCGCTTGCACATTATGGAGTGACAGTCACCCTACAAATAGAGCCAACTCCTGCCAAGATCACAAACTAGATGGGAACAAAGAATGCACTTGATCGAACAACGGAACATTTGCTCAGGCAAACAAGCATGCGTACAATTATTCAACCAACATGGGTTCACACTTTGGCAGGTCTACGTGCTTTACGTTCATTGACCAGCGTCCAAAATGAAAGAACACAATCAGTCTTGACAAGTTACTGGCATGTGGCGGGCAAAAAAATTGAAATTAGATACTACGGTACTAGCTCTTGTTGAGAGGACTGTACGTTCGTGAATGACATACGTAGATAGGCAAAAGGGCTTCAAACGTTCTCAAAGATGTGTTCAACATAAAACAACCAACAGCAGCGGTGGTTGGCGCCTTCTAAAGACAACACGGAACTCTCTTGGCTTCGGTCATACTTTTGGCGAGCCTAGGGAAATGTCGACATATTTACGTGCATTACGATGACGCTCAAATACCACGGGATTCGGCCCAGTCGTCTCGTGTGCGTAACTTTTGACGGTGGATTTAGGGGAAACAAGGATGAATTGAGCCATGAAATGTTACAGATGGCGCAGTAACGAATATTGTGAATGAACGAATCAAGAGCTAGTAAACGTCATCACGATATAAGAATGCGTGTAGAAGACACAAGGTACAGTTCACTTAGGAACATACACTTATCGAAGAGTGTGGCGGCATTCAAACCATCCAGGATTGTATGGGATGGTTCTTTTGTGAATGCACATTGGATGACCAAGTCAGTGCGATTGAATGAGAACAATTTTGGTGACCGTTCGTTCGCGTTCCGCATTTTTTGTTTGGAGGGTGGAGTTAAAACAGGAGGGCTGGTCTTACATGCAGTCACACAACTGTCAAACGAGGATGTGGAACTACCCAACCATTAACGCCCAACGGCTTCGGTACAATAATACCCATCATCTTATCACAGTTTGCGAATGCATCGAATCTTTAGAAGTTTGTTGCCCAGACGACTTGCCAATCGAGCTGAAGTGTGCCTACAGTCAACTGGTAAGATGGTAACCCCCTCGGCTCGTCGTGACCACAGCTGCGTGTGTTCCTCGAACATAAAAGCCTTTTATTCAATTCCACGCCTAAACGTTGCGAGAAGCACTGGTAAGTGACTCAATACACAAGATGAATATAAAAAGTACATTTTTGTGGACTTAGTCCCGTTGAAATGTGACGTTCCATGCAGCTCTCCTCCTAGGCACCAAGCTGACACTTCACGACCGATTTCATCATCTGGTCCCATCAAGTTGTGGTAGTCCGAACGAGGTTCGAACCAACGACATTTCAAGATATGGACCGAAGCTGTTGCCTGCTTAGTCACCAGCTCTACAAGTGTCGCAAGGAGAGGGGGGATTAATATCACTGATGTGGCAATTGTTTACAAAATACACATCAGGGTACCTTGTTCGCCCTAGATAAGAAGAATGAACCAGAAGTCACAGATCACCTCCACCCATGCACATTGCAATACTCGCTTTCTGTAGACGATAATAACGAGGTTTCAATTGCTAACATCCATCTGATCGTGTTTATTTAGATTCACAAATCCGGTGGTTTCAGGTATGTGCTCTTACAGTGTTACATCATCTCACTGTTGCATTTAATCAATTCAGATAACCTCACGTCGCCCTAGTATTGTGTATCAATACATTAAAGTGTTCGATGAGCTTAAGTGCTGTCATCTGATGTGATATGAAGTGCATGCATAAATCCGCCCAATGAGTTAGCAGAAATATACGGGCGTTATCCGCATATCCAGGGACAGGAAACAACGTGGGTAACCACATCACCTGCAAAGTTTTCGTCCCGTGGGTTAGGGGTCGATTATGGGGTGCAAAGACTGGGACAACAACAGATAGCATGAGCGTCCAGCAACCATAGTTGTTGTTGCTCAGAGAATCCGAGCTTGCTGACCAATCCTCCCTCAAGCACACGGTCATCTTTCTGAGGCGCACCAAATAAAGCACGCTGAAACTATACTTTTAACGGACCGTCTACTCCAGATACTCCTCAGAGCACTCACTGGGTGGTGGACTGAATTTCCTTGACAAACCATGTCATTCCGCTTCAACCACACGTTTTGGTGATACTTTGGCATACGATTAACTATAGACCAGAAATATCGTAAGCAGATATCCCCATTTCGCTTATCATAGACTAACACTACCTTTAAAAACATCACATTTAGAAATGGCAATGGTAGACCACTTAAAGACAGAGCTGATAGGACCGATGTATATATATATATATATATATATATATATATACACTGATCATAAGACGACCTGATGGCAAGCTTGAAACCACTGTCTATCGTAAACCGACAACTGGTGTCATTCTCAGATTCGACAGCAATCATCCAGCATGTCAGCTCAAAAGCTGTGTGCGAACATTATTTCGACGTGCAGACACGCACTGTAGCTCGCCCGAACTCAGAAGACAAGAACGAAAACACTTGTTCAAACTGTTTGCTTCTAATGGATACCCCAGTAGTTTCATAAAGGCATCTATCAGAGGGCCCACAAGAAGTGAACGCGCAAAACCTAGAACAAGAATGACGGTGCCATATATTCACGGCACATCTGAAGCGATACAAAGGATGCTGCAACCACTGGGCATCCAAATATCACACAAGCCAAACTCAACACTCCGTTCGGCTCTGGTGAACGCTAAGGATCATGTAGAACCACACGAACAGTCTGGCGTGGTCTACGCGATTCCATGCCTCGGGTGTGACCAACAGTATGTGGGGGAGACAGGCAAACAGCTGCGCACACGCGTGCACGAACACAAATTAGCAATGCGACGAGCCGACCCTAGATCACAACTGTGGCACCACTGTGCGGACACAGGTCACGAGGTCAACATAGACCATGCAAAAGTGGTCGCGCGGGCGAAAATGAAAGGGGAACGACTTGTACTCGAAGCTCTCTATTCGCGGAATTCGTTCAATCGACACGTTGACATAGACAGCCACTACGTCAGCATCGTTGACGGTGAAACGAAAAGCGAGCGAGGACAGACGGACACGTGAGCGGTAGAACAACCTCACTCCGACACATTTATTTGTTTGATAACGGATCCTAGTGTGGATTTGAAACGTCACAATAAATCGTTCACCACTCAGTGTCTACCCTCTTGATTAATATATATATATATATATATATATATATATATATTCACGCTGACAAACTGGAGCGGACCCGTCCAAAAGACTACTATCCCCGTTAACCGAATGAATTGGAAATGACAGATAGCATAATAAATGATCATGAGGCTAGGACACTAATTGTTTCAAACCAACACCAATGAATCTCGTGCTCTTGGTCAGTGATAAAAGGACAGCGCCCACCTTTGATTGCAGCGATTATGCAGAAGCAGCTGAAACGATAGTTAAAGCACACTTTTTACGTACACATTACACCCTCGCTCATAGCCCGAAGCGGACGGGAGGAGTAGACGTATTCAACAAACGGCAACCGTTTCACCAAAACGCCATCAATGGAAAAAACTAAAACCATCACACAAACTATTCGTGAGCAGTTTGTAATGACTGTTTCAAAATTGGTGCGTGAAACCATTACACTCGAACGCATGAGGAGGAATAGGCACCACACAGGAAACCTGGTCCTTTCCAAACAGTTGTAATGGTTCTGAAATGAAGCGGACAAATATCTAAACACTAGCAAGCCAGGCAAAAAGAAGATACGTTTTTCAAGGGTAGCGGGAGACAGCAGTCAGACTGAGACACAGTTGTCAAACAGGAGACAAGGGACAGTCATCGTGAGTAGACATATTTGCCACTGAACCGACACGTAGATTTCCTTGGCCACTCACGTGGCCCTCCAAACAGTGCTCGACTCGGTCGCATGACGCACGCACAGGTGGTAAACATCAGTCCGGCGTTAAACCAAAGGCAACGGTAGACCTGTAAATGAGGCAGGGGGACGTTGGGCAAGGACAAACGAAACACAACTGCAGTTTCAGAAGAAACATGACACGTAGTCATAGTTTGAATCGCGTATGTTATACACATTAGTTCGCTAACTTACAAGAGCAGCTCCCAGTGAAATTGTTTGGCAATACGTAAACGCGAGCAAAATAACAAAGGCCATACGTATGGGGTTAAAAAAGCAGACGACTTTTGTCAACAATAATGATGGAGTTTTCTAGCGTTAGACAAAAAAAGCTGAAACGGACTCAAATAATCCAGGCAATCGGATCATTCAGTACAGTAACCAGCAAGTATTATGAGACAATAGCAAGCAGTCTATAGTTGAACAGACGATCGTAGGAACGGTGGTCCAATTTTTGGTTCGGATTTGACAGATGCGCGTTTGCATAAAAGTGCAAAATCATTGTCACAAAAGTACAAACACAGACTGAGTCGATAGTTGGCAGAACGAAACATCACCTGATATTCGCATATGCAAACCTCCGATAAAATAGGGATCTAGTAGAAAGATGAGAGTTCGATGATGCAAATGGGATATTCGCGTTTTGAGTCTCATTGTCCTCATCTTGAAAACTGTTGTACAAACCAGGAAGTTAACAGTTACAAGGCTTTTAATTTGAAGGAAAAATATACAACCATTGTGCGGTGGCTTTAAGAAGAACAAGTGATTTACCAAGAAGCGATAATTGTCACGTTGTTGTATTGGAGAACTCGAAGGTAATTAGAAGAGTTAACAATCACCTGGATGCAGACATGCCATACGTTTTGAGAAGCATCTCCAATCAATGATGAGGGTGAGCATGATGTCCTGGCATACATAAGCTAGCAATGTCTCTCGACGGATCAGTGATGGTCCTATTGATTCGAAAGTACGTCGCGGCCTTCATCAACTGTTGTTGGTCTTTATGAATAATGTGGAATGCTCAGTTGGCACACAATAATTTTATTAATTGATCAATCGAGTGTGTAACAATAACTTTTCCCGAAAATATAATGCTAGTAAGCGATCACTATGCTCGCGCGTTCACCCCACTTTGAGACAGACCAAATGACGAGCGAAATAACGGTCAAACAAAGTGGAGAACTTTTGAAACACAACTCAAAAAGAGAATTTTACCGCCTTGAATCGTAATGACCTACACAGGCGAGCTAGTTGCTGACAGAACAAAGGCAAGAAAAAGGAAAGCTTAAACTTTTAAATAAAAAAAGTGGTGGACACAACGTGACATACGAGGTCACGGACGAGGTCTGGGCCTGTGACCGTGTGTAGCAGATGGACGTCGTTACCACTCAGTCACTAAAAGTCCAAACAAAGACAGGGGCCGACGAGATAACTGAGCTTGCGGTATATGACATCTTCAAAAACCGGTACAGTAAAACCTCTCCACAGCAACCAGCTCCCAGCGGCGATCATAGTAGGTCAGGCTCGCGAGGTAGCAGTTGTATAACTCTATTCTATAGCAACCACTGCTTCATCCCCTACAGAGATCACTTATTTAGCCCTCAGTTTCCTCATGGTGACTGCCAGTCACCGTTGTACAAGACGCGCTAATGAGCCAACTAAAAATCTGTTCTACAGCGTGAGTGACATCAGAATGGATTTTAGCGATATGGGTGAAACAGATTCGTCCACAAAATTTAGCTACCAGACCGACAGATGAAGTTTAATGTTCCAGCTAGAGAACCACGACCAATCTGGAGAAACCAGTGGGGGTGATGTGAAAAACCGATTGTGCTGTGAATCCACATCACAGTAAACTAGGAAGCACTGTGCCACGGCTGGACGCAGGGGACCGAACCTTTCGAAGCAAAAGAGATGATGTGAAGTATTCACGCAGATCGGTATTCAACAAGAGGGGAACAATCAAAACTCAAGTTCTGAACATAACTGCCCACAAACAATCGTCTAGTGACCCACGGAGTGTAAGCGTCCAAGAGGAGTGAATGACTATCACAGCAAGCTGTATTTAAGACGATATGACTGAAAAGCCATGGATGGGTTTTAGATCTCGGAAATAAATATATGCCCATCTCCGGTACAACGCTTCCTGCTAGCAATGACTGATTTCCAAAATTTCTCAGAAGCAAGAGGAGCTGACGTGTTCATTTTAGAGAGTATATAGAAGCGTCGCAGCATCTACGAAGGACTGGTGAATACGTCCACAATCAAGAATGGAAGTATACCAAGTGAATGGCATTTTAAATCTGAAGTGAAACTTTGTTACAGGAAGAAGAATATGGAGAAGGGAGAGTTCGCAAGGAGCGAATCGTGAATCTTTCAGCAAACAGTGCAGAACGTGGTAAGTTGGCGACGTTGGTAATGGGGAAAAGGCGAACTATTTCAGAAAAGAGATTCGGCAACTTTGGAAGTAAGTTATGAGGCCAATCTGAATGTATGCATGACGGAGGCTTCTTCTCGGCTAAGAATACTGAATAACAAGATGGCAATTGAAGAAAGCAAGATAGTGACTTTACTTGCTCCATCTTTACAGAACTCCACCTGAAAAACATACAGCCTCAAATGTGATAGCAATCGGTTGGTCTTTTTGACTCAGAATTCATCCGAACACTTGAGCCGATGTAAACGAGACACGTCTTACGTCGTGTGATGTCCATGATGAAGAACGAAATGTACCGGTCAGTGAGGCCATGGTAGACTCTGCTTGGCTTCGACTGCATGCTTCAAAAAATTATCAGAAGTTGCTTCCTGAAGTGATAAGCTTTCAGTATCTGCAGTAGTACTTGGGTGAACGATCGGAAGAGTAACAAACACTCGACAGATATGTGACGGACAGTAGCGACCAACCTATGTGAAGATTGCAAACAAGAATAATGTTCTCCTTATCTATCTGATATGTTGTGAAGTAGGTAACGTATAGCCTCCCAGTAAAGCTTCTCACAATGATAGTTTCTTCAGGGCTCGAAAGGCGGTGGCTTCAGAGATGTTTTGATGCTCCATGACCGTTGAACTCTTTCGTGTTCTATCAATGCATCTTGCAGTGGCAAGACGAATCAATCTCAAATCCTGAGTAGATAAATAACAAACACGAAAATGTATGCAACTCACGTGGATGGCGTTGATAGGCTGCAGTAAAATACTTTGGTGGCAAGCAGCCATTTGCATCGCCCTCGGATAAAATGACTTGGTTTTCGGAAAGGTAAAAGTTAATACCGTCTTGCATTGCTTTGGCCAAGTCGATGTAAATCAGCACCTCAGCACTAGATCGCATTCCACTAATCACTCCTGCGTCGCCCGTCTCCCCGGGTGCAAAGTGAATGTGCGTGCGTGCCATGCGTTTGAGTCCTTCGGTTCGAATGGTTTCCCAATTCTTGAAATAGGTCCCATGAATAACCGTAGGGAATTGACTCGCATCTACGATTGGTGTCAATTCTAATCCTTCGATCTGCATGAAAGACAGGAAAAATCGAAGAGACGCGTCCAAAGGCGCATGGAAATTCATTCAGAAAACAACACCAAAAGAAAGTACAAAATGATTAACGATATACATCACATCAAAGCTATGGTGAACATCAGGTTAGTACAATAACTGGTGACAACGAATTCGAACGAAGTAGACTGAACAATAAAGCATACTGTACTAGGATAAGACGTTTGCTTGCTCAGATGTGCAGCACCGCCCTTAAATACAAAACCACGGAGAACATGACCAATTAGAAGGATGATCCTAGCTGACGAGTAGTCCGGGGAGTACAGTTATCAGTAGTGTTAAGGTAATTAAGCACTGCGTAAAAACAGAGGTTCGCAGATATATACGCACGGTCTGGTCAACTGGTGTAAAATGTGGTCCTACAAACGACTGAGTACAATACTGAACATGGAACAGACTTATGAACAGGTCTGCGAAGCATGGTAAATCATAATCCGCCAACAGCAGTAATCCAACTAAAAAGCAGCTCACATTGAGCAACGGACGAGATAATGTGAAATTTACAAAAAATAATTCCAGCAACAGAACTAATTAGAAGTGAACAACAAAACAGCAACGTTAGGTGGGATCTACAGGAAAGGATAATCAACTGAACTTGTCAAACGAAGATAGTTTCCGTTAAAAGGTATATCAGAAGAGGCTTCTCAGAATGTGTTTAAAGGATGAGAATCAACCAATCTAACTGGCCTAACACCCAAGTGAACCGGAGTTCAAGATTCGGTCGAAACAAGTTCTAAACTGGAAGAAAAATCTCAGGTCTAATGCTGCACAATTCGGTGAATGATGACAGTCCTAAAACAACACACATTAAAACTGTACACATCGGAATCAAATCAGAGCTACTGTAATTGGTTAAGTCACATCCTCGAGGATACAGGAAATTAGCCACAGATGTCTGTTTACTAAAAATGAAAGACACTGAACTAGGCTGTTAAACAACACACGAAACCACTCGAATTGTTCGCTTGTACGATGAACATGACTAGTGGAAACTCACAGGCAAACCAACCATATTGCTTCACTTGATAACGAGAGACGTGAATGAGTTAGCATAAAATCTGTTTGGCGGTGTTCTCGGTCTGCCGTACATCCCAATTGCATTTAACTAAGGAATCACAGAAGCCAGTGTTACCAATATGGCAGTTCCGGGAAGCCTTTGACACATCTAATGTGATTTATATAGCCACGCACACTGTGCGCAGATCAGCGTAAGGCTGAGGTAAATGCTGCAATAAGTCCCGAAAATTGCCTGCACTTCTGAAAAATCTGCACTCAGGATATGATAAGAACGCACGTTCGCACGCCCCAAGTATGGGCGGTCGCCACACAACATGTATTTCGGACGAGCCAGAATGATGCATTTTCCCATAACACAGTTGACTGACCGTTGGGTCCATGCCTATTCGCATCGCTCCCGATGCGGTATCTGTGTAAACGCCCATGTGTCTCGCTTTCAAGCTGTTGGACCCCGGGTCCAGATTCCCTTCAAAAAAAGCAGGCAACTTTTGAAATATGCTGTGAGGAGCTCGTTTGCTGAATAACAGAACCATATAACATCACCTGCAATGACAGTATCTCACTAGTGAGGACAGCCCTCCCCAGCCATAAGGCGGCCAGTTCAAACTCCAATCCTCCTGAACTCCCCGTCTGCCTTCTGGCATCCTGGCAACATCTAGTCCATAAATAACATCGTACACTGTATGACAGAAGCAACTTGGACTGGGAAAGGCAGTAGTGTGACCCATTTTGCATGAAAGTAAGCAACGTCTAGATAGAAATAGCTCTAGTTTAATCGTGAATACAACTAGCGGTCATGGAAAATCGTGCGCTTACATCCGATCACTCGCAACCGACCTACTCAGGGTTTTAGATGGTTTCTTATTCATTATTGATAAATTATTTCATTCGTTCGGAAGCCTGCATTTCTGTACAAAACTTACAGGAACACTGTGACCTTGGAACGCCCGAATTTGCAACCGACTTGTACCAGGTTCGGGGGACAAATCGTAACGACGTTTATCGTTGACTTCGACCACGCGACGCACGTCCTCTACAGAAAATCCACTGAACGCGGAGAGTTGCAGTACTTCGTCCAGATATAAATAGCCACCTGACAACGGAGAACATTAAGTGATGATCGCAGGCTCACCTTCTCTATATTGCAATCCGGTTTTCTCAGCTCCATGGCGCAGGATCCAAGCTAACTTTTTCGATAAGACCACATTTCTATCTTGCTAAAACCAGATCAAATACGGATAAAATGCATTAGCAACGATGGTACATTTAATTCAGGTGGTTTCAGCCGAACTTTCGAACCTCGTACGCTAAAGCGTAACAGACTATCCGCGTGAACAACCTCCACGAGATCTTCAAAGCTACAAGCATATTGCTGGAATTGGGGGATCAGTAGTATTTCATCGATCAGCAGATAATTGTCTGATCAAACAGACAAAGGGGGAAGCGGAGTAATAAACGAAGTTGTATAGCCTACCTGGGAGGGGAGTGAATGTAATGTCATGTGGTAAAGTCCCTTGTAGCACCTGATAGAGAAGATCAGCAATGATATCCTGACGAATAAAGGTTTTCCGGTGCTGTAACACATTAATGGGGAAAAATGTTGAAAAAACTAATGTGAGAAAGGAGCCGAAGTAATGTGTGCACGTGTGCAAGGGCGGCGGGGGGTGGAGGCAACGACTGCGATGAGCAATGCTGTTCATCAGGTGTGCAAATAAACCGAGATACACCTGATCGAAAACAGGCGAGGGCAGAAGTAGGGAACAACATTTGAGGTTCACTACCATCAAGTTCACAATTCAACACTATACTCACAAAAGTGCTGCAAAAGAGTACTGACAACAGTAGCGCAACGTGATCATTCGTAAAATCGTTTTGTCGCTAATGGACAGTAAATAGTAAAAGACAAGACTGTCACAATGTAAACATAATGAAATTAGACGCGAATTGGTCTGTCAAACAGTCTCATCCTTTGTATCACATGATGGTATTTCTGATTCTAAAAGAAGCAATTAATTGTAATGAAATCGAGGCCTCCTTCCTATCCAAACAAACCGTCGTTTTGACTACCCATTGATGAGATTAGAATCGGATCCGTTACGTACACTGTCCTTCGGAAACACAAATACGTACATAATCGATCAACAAACTGAACAGGTAACTCAGAAACCTCTCGAAGCCCGATGAAAATTATTGCAAGCGTATAAACCTCGAGGGATTCATGTACATGTGTGTAAACTGGCTAGGCCGATTGGTCGGCTTAGAACAGAGCGAGATAGAGGCATCAGGACTGAGATGCTACGAAAATATTGAGTTAATTGTTTTGCTCTATGACGCAAAACAATGTTGGACAGACTGCAAGGTTATAAACGAAACAATCGAATCGCCACCCAATTAACTACAGCTAAAATGATGAATAATTGTGCAATCACAACAAAATACCTCTGTAGATGAGGCGCCATACAAAAGAAAACGTGACAAGAGCAGTTGTGAGCAGCCCAAACAATAAAATTGAAAGTTACAGCGTAAAAGTGCATCACGTCTAGGCCGTTCTGAAGTGGAATGTGCATAGTGTGGAAGCAACAGAAGATAACGAACTCCAGAAGAAGGAACTGTGAAACATTCACGTCAAAAAGGAGGACGTAAACAAATGCGAGTTCAAAGATGCAATAAGCCATAATCATAACTTACTCAATCAAACAATCAGTTGAACGCAGACATTGTTACGCAAGTAGAGTATTGAGGGATCTTGTGAAGCAATCATTCAAAACGACTACGACTCCGAAACAAGGATAAGATAATACTGCTCCTGGACAGTCGACACTACTGCTATTCACTTCTTTGCATAAGCACAGTAGCTATCATCATAAGGTAATGGGTAAGATTGCTCAAGTTGCTTAATCTAAGTACGAATAATTCGTTCGTTCGCTTATGACAAACTAGAAAGTCGTTTGACCTCGGAATGCATCCTATGCGATGCAGTACAGGCGGATGCACAAACCACAGAATCTTAAGACCGTGTTTTTTTACCGATAACAGTTGTTCAATAGGAAACCGATGTTTATCGTCTGGCTCGCTCCACCAATCTTAAGTAATGATCAAACTTGTGCACCACATTGATCCAGAAGAATATGATGTAGTCTCCCGAATATAGAAGAGGGGTCTGGAAAAATCGCCCACTCGGGCTCAGCAAGATGCGCATACACGGCTAAGAAATCGCAGTAAAACTAAAAGAACCTGGTTAATGCGCACGAAGACAAGCAAGTGTAAGTACGGTCAAAACTGAGGAGAAAACGCATTAAGCAACACACGTTTTCTTCGAAGAAGACTGAAGATACACGCCAAAGATCACATGCAAATGTCGGCACTACAGCGCATTACCAATGGCATGACATCTGTCTCGTCGCGTTGAGATTCAACCGTCGGAGAAGAAATACAACACCATGAAAACAAAGGCCTGGAAGCGAGTTCAGTGGTCGACTCGAGTACAGGAACCTAGAACGTAAACACAGATTAAGCAAGCGCCATGGTAAAACACGGGGAAATTTGCAACTGGCAGATTATATGACCTATGGAGACAATGTAACAATAAGCTGTGAAAAGCTTAGCATCAATAATAAAATTCCCGATTGGGTCTGCGAATAAGGTAATCCTAGACAAGATCAGCAGCCGCTTCATAGCGTCCCATGAGCGAAGCTCTAACCATATCATCATCACCATCATAAACAGCAATACATCAGTGTGAACCAGTGATTCTTAAAAAAGGTAAACCTTGTGTAGGACGAGCGGAGAAAACAGAAAGGAAAATAAAAATTGGCTGTCTATATACAAACATACAAAATCAAGGTGCATACACCTTACAAACAAACGACCGTGCTGTAAGTGAAAGTAAAGTGTGATAAGCAAAAACAGCTCCCTTGTGGGTTTCACTGTCCTGCAACACTAAATGCACTCATCTCATATAAAACCCTGACAAACGACGACAATACTTACGCAAGTGAACCCGATTAGATGTCATCTCACCTAACTTGACCAACGACCGATTCTGGGAGTCGCAAGGGCACCAGCCCGACAGATGATCAACCTCCGCTGGAACAACTTTATATGTGCATATCACACCTTGTGCCAGTCGGCCGTGGGGTCGGCAAAGAGTGCTCGATGTGGCAGACGCCCAGTTGGTATCTTCAGTACATGACCTAACCATCTAAGTCGACGAAAATGTAAGGAGTGAACAAAAGAACTCGTCTGACAATCAGTGTCAAGTTTTGCTGCCGCAAAGTAACACAGTCCTCACTGTCGCCCTATGTACGCGACCCTTAAGCTTCAGAGAGATACCTCTGTCGCCATAGGTGCCACAGATTATCGAACAATGCCCTAATATTAGAGAAACGCACTTCTATTTCATTCCCTACACCACCACCGCCGCCGCCGCTGACGCAGCTTCCCAGGTGCGAAAACCGGCCAACAACCTTCATGGCTTCATTGTGCAGCATTAAATCGATGTAATCACAACAATCTTTCAGAACCAATTTGAACTTTGAGGCCACAAAGCGCATTCCAAAGTACTTGGCAGAAAGCGAAATAGCGTCTAGCATCGTTTGTACCGCTTGAAAGCTGTCAAACAACAACACCTTATCGTCAGCATAATCAAGATCAGCCAATCATTCACCAGGTAGGAGGTCCACGCCGGCATCCCGTGAGTGCTGTAGACAGTCCTCCATTAGTTCGCCTATGACATTAAACAAAAATGCTGAGAGTGGATAGCTTTGAGGTACGCCGCTCATGGTGCTGAAACTGTCAGAAAGTTCACCGTAAACCATAACCTGAGCTAAAGTATGAAAATAAAGCGCCGACGGTATGTTCACATGCTTGGTCGGTACACCCCTCCGTTTAAGCGACTCTAAAAGTGTAGATCGATCCACCAAATCGAACACACCTTCACAGTAAAAAAAATACGACGATTGTTGACCGGTGGTACACATGACGCTGCTCCGGGATTTGACGAAGAATAAAAATGTGATCAGTACACCCAGGGCGAAATCCTGCCTGTTCTTCCCTATTGTTTGCCTCCCGAACTGCAGTGAGTCGACGAACTGTAATGGACGCCGGAACCCCAAGAATGACTGGGGTCAAACTAATTTCCCCATGGGCTTCGCCAGAATCCCTGATACCTTTCTTGAATATAAGAACTCTTATTGAGTGACACCAGCACGGGGAGAGAGTCTCCATCGTTCACACAAATTGAAACAACTACGTGAAAGCCTCTACTAAAGCCTCCTCTCCTTCTTTGGAGAGTGCAAACACGAGGTCATCTGGACCAGCATCCCTAAGGCGTTTGGGAGCTGAGATGCAATTGCGGACCTCAGTCTCAGTGAGTGGTTCTAATTACATTGACCGGGGTGCTACACTGCAGGTTTGTGGCGACAAAATATCAGAAGCAGGAGGCCAGCTAAATTGACCCTCAACGTTTTTTACCGATCGCTTGTTCGTTGTGCGTTTACAGTAGACGACGTTGGTAACAGTGGATCGTGGTAGGAACAACATGCAAATCGTGTGGGGAAGCCGAACAACTTCATGTTGCGAAGTCCATTTCCCCAAAAATAGTTTACTTATCAAGATTTATTGAATATATACATGTATATGTGGTTATTAACGTGCTAAGGGCATGGTAAAAGCAACCCTAAGAACAAAGATCTGAAGTCAGATCTGACGCATCTTATGGCATTCGAGAAATACTGACTTCGTTTTAGCTTGAATACATATTCCTGCCTTTACGTAGTAAATTAGGTCAAAACTTTATATAACTAAGGCCACATTTTTGCTAGTCTGATCAGACCTAAGGTTCAGGTGAATATATGCATTATTGGTAAACCGTTGTTTGTCTTCTTTGTTGTCTTGTTTGTCTTGACGTACTGTAATTCGTGGGTCATGCACAATCAGTCGGGGTGCACATTTAGTTGGGACATTCATTTGACACATTGGTGCTCTAGAACACGAAAGTGGCGACAGGGTTACGTTAACTGACTGAAAACACTAATCCAGGATGACGTTATCCATTTATGAAGTTAAGGCTATGATGCAAAATCGGAGCGTACCAGATGAAATTAATCAGTTCAGCTGGCAGTGGCACATTTGTCACTCCATGTGGTTTTCACGTGTTAAATAATGTAACATTCTCACGCAGTGGTTGCAACTATCAGTAATCCCAACCCCGCCCACATAACGAATGGCATTACCGGATTCGTATATGATTCGATTTCAGACGTTACCCTCGAATCGCAATACAGACCATGGGAGGACATATTCGTGATCACATTTGGACCGTACGATGATGCTCGGAAGACTACACTCCTTCTGAGGAAGCTGGGTGGGCGTGAACATTAGAAGTACGTTAATTTTATCCTTAAAGGTGCGCTCGCCATTGTACACTGACCGAGACAGTGAAGCTAATGACAGAGATCTTTGGGAGTAGTTGTCTAAATTCAACACAAGGTAATAGTGCCTCAAACTGATAAACGATGAGAAGTTTGTTCATATATTCTCCGTCATCAGCCACTAATGTAGATGGTCCAAGCTCAACCCCATGGCGGAGTGACTAGTCAGTGCTGCACAGCGTGCTGAACAACAAATCCTGTTTAGACGCCTCCACACAAGCTATACAACACAGTCCTACGGTGAGGATTTTCGACCCCAAGACTTGGAAAGCTTCATCCGGCTAACGAATTACAAGTCAAGCTCTATTCCCACATCAACTCATTCGTTCGTCATATTCCGTAAACTGGTGATTCGCAACAATCAGAATCATTTCCATTGCTCGGGTTTTCGTAAGTTCCTATACTTTGTTATTCACGTATATTCGTGACGCTGCTATTTACGTGTTACACGCACAGACGTTAGTCAACTTCAGATTATAAGTGGCTTTTGCGATAATACGCTCAACGGTGTCTGCTCGATGAGTAATGTGAGACTATGGGCCACCTGGGTTATGCTCTCCCGAACTAGTACCATAATGTCCACGTGCCGCGCGATGTGTCAAAGGCTAGTGAGGAAAATCATTTTTGACTGTCTAGACCATAGTTTGCGGCAGCATAGGCTGCAGAAAGCGTTTAAGATGGGCGCCTTTAGAGGCATTAACCACACTTCTGATTCTGATGACACAAAGACGGCTGTTGACGGGTTTCCAACCAAGCAGCTCTCTTCTTGCGTAAGCGCTTAAGGCAGTTCCGACGCCGGCCTGCTCAGCAACTGTAGTATCAAGGTCTCCAAACAACCACACACTGTAAGCGCATAGTGAAGTGGCTGATGAAGACTGAAGTTGTAGCATTGAGCTAGAATTCTCAAGCCGTGTTTCCGTAAGAAAAAAAGTGTCGATGGAGTCTCCCAAGTACATGGAAGAGGTGCCTGTTTGCCCATGTGCACAAGTGTCGGAACACCCAAGGTGGCAAGCCTATTTGGTTTTCTGGAGCAAGTGGGGGGTTTGTGTTCGTCAGGCAAAGATAGTATCTTGGTGTTTGGAGCATACCATTCTGGTTAAGGCTTCCTTCACGAGCGGTAAGTGAGGGAAATCTCTGGTGTATGTAGGAGAACGAGACTGAAGATTACCAAGTAGGGTTAGTTAGTAAAATAGGGGAAACGCAGATCAATTTAGATTGGTTTGAGCCCGATTAGCTGCCATCTCACCCAAAGTCTCCAACCACCGACTCTGTGAGTCGCGAGGGCCCTAGCCCGGAAGACGAACTCGATCGACAGTGGCCAACCTCGTGGTGAACGACTTCATTTCCCTACGCCAGGTCATTATCTGTCCACCTCGCACCTTACACCAGTCGGTCGCAGTGTCAGCGAACAGTGCTCGGTGTGGAAGACGACCAGCTGGCATCCTTAATACACGACCTAACCATTAAGCTGGTGCAAACGTAGAGATTGAATAAAAGAACTCGTTTGGCAATCACTATCAAACACCTGCTTTCTAACTTCCTCGTTACTTACACGCTGGTGCCACCCGATACGAGCGATTGAACGCAGACATCGGTGGTCAAATACTTGAAGACGGTTCACGTCTTCTACCCTGAGCGGCCAG